>JARFOC010076114.1:0-15417 GCA_031763485.1 Osmoderma eremita | reverse complement strand
CTTCCCCGCTCCTCTTCTGCCGTTCTTCGTCCAGTCCACACAACTCCTTTTTACAATAATAAAGGATAATTTAACCAGATCAATATAAACTTTCCAAAACTGCACTACCCTTACTTTCTATTCTATTTAAATAAAAATTATTTTGAATTTTACCGTTCCATTACAAGGTTCAGCTTGAATTAGAGTTTTAAACAATATTAAATAATAGTTTAGGAACATTTCTGGGGGGTCAGGTGAGAGAGTAATCTCCACTGCCCTCCAACGGGTAATTGATGACACTTGTAGCTGGTGCAGCAGGGAAAACCTATGCACCAATCCGCACAAAACTACGATAATACCGTTCACCAGGAAGAGTAGAGTGGCAAAATTACAACCACCCACCATTCAAGGCGTGAAATTAGAATTTGCAGAAAATGTAAAATATCTAGGCGTCATATTTGACAACATATGGCGACATAGTTTCAACAGTGGTTGAGTGTATGATACCGACGCTCTATTATGCATAGCCGATAGTGCCAGTCGTCAATCCGCAGTCTACTAAATACCAACGAAATGTATTCAAAATATTTGCTGCGAATAACTTACTTTCTCATTGTTTTGTTCAATTACATCCTTACGCTATGCTAATAAATCTAACTAACTATGTTTCAGTACGCTACTAAGATGTTTTAGAAACTTCTAGATGGAGCTGACTTTCTGAAGTTTCATCACGTTTAGCCGATAATAGTGTGGATGTAACACTTGGGGGAAGGAACATACATTATGTTACCGGCAATGTATTGTAAGATTCAGCTGAGAAGGTTATACGAGAATGTTTTACATACATGCACTGCACTTTCAGTAAGTGGTGCTACAAAGGCTATGTGTCACCGCATAACTTGCTCTCATTGGGAACCGAAGTTAACATTGTTTATGGAGGAAGATGGATATATGTTAAGGGAAAGGTACGCTTAAGATTACCATACGGTTCGATTTGCAGAAGTTAACGTCAGTATATATTTGCATTACATTTGTACGCGTACATATGTAACTTATTGTTAGTCGAAGACCAAACAGGTTTTACATATACATATGAATGAATTTTAATGACAATTTGAAAAAACTACGTAGCAGCTTTTATTTTATAACGTTACACATAGGTATTTCCTACAGGTAACGTTAAGCGACATAGTAGGCAACCAGTTACACATTAACGCGTCGTCAGTGTAGATCTATGGCTAGTGCAATTGCGGCAAAAATTAATTATCCCTGGCTAGCACGTTTTAAAGGATCTATTATAATTTATTTTATCTAACGAAAAATTTCCAGCATACCATGAAAATTTTAAATCTACTACCAAACTGTTAAAATTTAATATTTTCTTGTGTTGGCGGTGTTGGCAAAACGGAGCTACGAAGAATTTGGTTATGTTTTTAAAAATAGAGTGCAACATTTCAACTTGGAACGAAGAAATTATTTTATTCTAACGATTAATTAAAACAAACAAAACAACATAACAAAGGTGAAGTCTAATTTCTTAGTGTCCTCCTTGTATTTCAAGGCAATTCTGGGTTTATTCCATCACATGCAGTACGTGTACGGGCTTTCAGTTCGTCCAAATTCCATATTTGCATGTTATTATAAACTTTACTTTTCAGATAACCTCAAAGAAAGCAATCGTTTTGATACAAATCAGCTGATCTTTTGAGGGTACTGCATTCGTGCCAGGTTTTGTGCATGAAGATTTGTACGTCATCAATAACTAATGGATTAACGGAAAGGAAATTTCGTATTTTTCAATGATTAGATGTAGGATACAACTGAGTGTTGACCTCACCATTTATCATCTGCTATGAAACTGTTAAAATTTTATGATATAATAGACTTTGGTTATGTTAATAAATAATAAAGTGTAAAATTTCAACTTTGAATGAAGAAATTATTTTATTCCCATTGTTAATTAAAACAAACAACACAAAGGTAAATGTAGCTTCGTCAGTAAAAAGTGTTTTATTCAAAATTTCTACGTTTTCATTTAACAAATTAAATATTGTTTCGCAAAAATCTGTTCGGTTTATTTTATCTTCCTCCTTTTGTATTTTTATTTTGTATGGTTTATAATTGAATTCTTTTACGGTTTTTTATATCGAACTGTATAATACTTCATAATGTTTCTCTACATGTAAAAGCGATGCTCTAGGAAATACCTGGAGGTAACAAAGAAAGCGCCGTATGTATTATGTAATTATACAAAACCGTCTTATTTAAAATCTCATCAAATCAGCTGGGTTTTAAGAGGGAATATGCATTTGGTAATTATAAATAAATTTGCTCAGCTTTCATTAAGCATTCATTTAACTTTTAAAGCCGTCCTGCAATGAGTACTTACCTTAGTAATATCGGTATATTTAGGCTACCATCTCGTTCCCTCGATTGCATATTCATCAGTTTAAACCGGCTCTTTCGAACCTATCTATTTTGTGTGTATACAATTAAAAAGTTTTAATTCTATCTTCGCAAATTGAATTACTCCGGCAAGTTTTCGCCAGTATCCGGAAGAGGGTAGTCGGGCGCCCTTGTTCGAGAAATTGTATTTGGATAGGGCTGACGGGAATATATATTTTTAGATCGTTTGTTTTCGGAGCAAGGAGATGACGGTGCTTCTACATTCTATGCGATTTTACTGAAGGGAATTTAAATAATCAAATATTGAAGTTTTCTTACATACATTTACTATACGCATACGTCCCAACATATTAGCATTTTATAAATTGAATTTTTAAGTAATCCCTTGAAAAAATATGTTTCTAATTACGAGTAACAGCACATGTGCGCGCTATATAGATTAACTACTTTATTTAGAGCACTCATTACCAATGTTTGTGCGTTTTTTTGAAATATTAGTTTACATAACCTGCGTTATCACTATTTTTTCAGGTGGCCTTTCTCGCTTTTAACGAGAATTCCATTTAATAAATTGCATCATAAGTAAAAGGAAGGATATTGGAGCAAACTAGAGGGCGCTGAAGTTTACAGTATTTAAGCTACCTCTTTGCATTATTTTAATAGTCTTAATAGATGAGAAAAACATTATAGACCTGGACTCCCACAGATCGTTACGGCAAACTAGTTGTGCCCAACAGTGACTCCACAATTATTACGTCATTGTAATACCAAAACGTTAGAGGATTACGTGCAAAACTTATATACTTCCTCATTTTCCTCCCCATATCAGATATTTTTATTAACGGAAACATGACTTTCGCAATCTGTCAATGATAATGAATTGTTGTTTGACTTCTTATAACATTGTGCGTTGTGATCGTGATCCTTTAATGACAGATCCGTCAAGACACACCTTATAAAGTGATTGACACCTCCATGTTTAGAGCCAATTTACCTTTGATTGATTTGGTGATATGTGAATGTTTTACTATGATGTCGATTTACTATATTGTGCTGGTCTACATTCCACCAGGTGTTGATTGTGTTGATTTTGAATTGTTTCTGGATATGCTTGAGCTCATTATTCTCGACAAACCGGTATTAATTGCGGGTGACTTCAACATTCCGCGTTACAATGATTGACAAATGCTTTATGATCCGAAATCACAACTTTCGAGTGCATTTTCACTATCTTCTGGGCTCATACAATTTAATAACGTACGCAATAATAATGGTAGATTGCTAGATTTAATATTAGCTAGCGCTGGCCATCTCATACGTGTTGAACGTGATGTTGAAGCATTACTCTCTGAGGACCTCCACCATGCAGCTCTCTCGACAGTTTGATCGATCTGTGCCAAAGATTATTGCTACTCCTTCATCTAATTTCCCGCGCTGGTTCACGGCTAGCATTAAACGTAAGCTGAAATTAAAATTGTATTACCACAAAAAATGGAAAACGACTGGAAACACCTATTTCATCACTGCGTTTCAGAGATTGCGTCGTACACTTGAGTTTGATATTGCGGTAGCCTATAGTGCTTATATTAACAACATTCAACGCCGTATTACTGAGGATCCCGGTTCATTCTGGCAGTTTGTGTGATCCAAAAATAGCGCCACCAGGATTCCTGGTAAATTTTATGACTGGTAGCTTGAATTCACTCATCCGCAGGAGATTGTAGATGCTTTTGCTACTACATTTACGAATAACTTCCTACCCTCAGATTACTTGTCCACTCCGCTTGATTGTGATTCTAACTTCCCGCCGATACATAGTCCACAGATAGCGCCTTCCGATGTTCTCAAGTCTATTAAATGCCTAGAAAACAAATCTACAGCGGGAGTTGACAATATTCCATCTTTTGTGGTTAGGGACTGTGCCATTATTTTCGCTGCTGCTCAATGTAAAATTTTTAATCTGTCTTTGAAGACTTCTGTGTTTCCGGCTGCTTGGAAAGTTGCCAGGATTTGTCAAGTTTTCAAGAAAGGTGACAAAAGCAATATTAACAACTACAGGCCCATCGCCATTATTTCAACGTTTGCGAAAGTTTTTGAATCTGTCATCTACACTCTGCTATCGTACAAGTCAACTTTTTATTTCGCTCTATCAACACGGTTTCATCGCTAAGCGATCTACGATTAGTAATCTTTGTACTATTACACAGGAGATAGCGTGGGCACTGGATGCAGGTAGTCAGGTCGATGTGGTGTATAGGGATTTCAAGCGAGCTTTTGATACTATTCAGATATTATCAATCACTCTATGGTACTGCGGAAATTATCCTGATTTGGTCTTACTCGGTCGTTTCTCATGTTCTTCCATTCTCACTTTAATCGCAGGTTGATTTTCATTTATTACAATGGCTATCAATCAAGGTCATTCTTGGCTAACTTTGATGTCCCTGAGGGCTCCAACCTCAGGGTCCACTTTTGTTCAATTTATTTATTAATGACTTGATTACTTCAATTGACTGCCCTGTGCTTGCCTATGCAGACGACTTGCAGACTTATCATAGAATTGATGATATTGATGACTCTCAATTTATTCAATCAAACTTGGATGTTATTAATAACTAGTACACTGTTAATAAGTTGAAACCGAACATTGATAAATGCGGATTTCTGAGTTACACTAGAAGAATAAACCAAATCAACTCCAGCTATTTCATTGATTGGGTGTCGCTTTCCATCAGCGATACTGTGAAGGACTTGGGAAATACGTTTGACAGCAAACTTAAGCATATTTTTGAGGCACCTCAATCAGCCATCAGATCTTTGGGTTTTATAATACGCACGTGTCTGGACTTTAATAACTTAGACGCTGTTAAATCTTTATATTACTCCTTGGTGTTAGCCAAACTTGAATATGGATCATCGGTGTGGTACTCGATTTATGCCTTTCATAGCGCCGTCTTCGAGAGCGTCCAACGTAAATTTTTAAAATATTCATCCTACAAAGTGGATGGAGTTTACCCTGACCGTGGCACCGATTACGAACATCTACTAGAACGGCATGGATTTGAATCTTGAAAATATGTGTTTGTATTTAAAATGTTATTCGCATAATTACATATAAAGAATGGTCCGGAGATGCGTTTGTTATATTTGTTGATTTTCCCAAATTGGGTCATGTAAAAGTTGGGTTGCTCACTTACATATTTGCATTATTACAAGAATTTTGATGATGTTCGTTGGCCAGTCTATCAAGATTCATGCTATTTAAGGTGTGATTTCTTCGATTATTATTATTTCGACAATTTCTTTGACCATTAAATTATTATATTTCTCTGGGCATTAACCCTCCGTCTGTCGGGCACTTTTTCTGACAAACTTTCGATCGGTGTGGTTTGTGAATCCATGGCAAAATGAAAATTCTAAATGATTTTTTTATTGCTTTTTTTCTAAAATTCAACCGTCACAGTACCTTTCAAGGGTTTGAATAGCAACTCTTTTCCCTATGTAAAATTGCTTTTCAAAATTCCAAATAGTTGCGGCACGGCCTTTTGTTAAAGTTATTGTTTTGATAATTAAAATTTGAGGTATTTCTATAATGGCCATTGATATAATTTTGTCGCGACTGATTGGCATTATTGCGACCACTTGAATATTAACTATTATTTGAATGTGTGTGGTTTTGGTTTGATGGCGATTATATGGTCTCTCGATTGCTTGCTTAGGGATGTCTTTTCTGAGTTAATAAAGTGGACTAGGATGTCAAAGCTTGCGAAATAAAGGAACAGTTAAATTTTCCTACCATTAATTTAGGTGTGTAAATTGATCGTGGGTCATTTGCAAACAAACAGCTTCAGATAATTTAGATTCTAAAGAGGTCTAATATATTTGCTGCGGAGATCCTGTCACATAAGAGTAGCCTTCCTCGGACGTCCAATAAAAATAGGTTCTATTAACAGTAGCTCTTAAATAAAATCTTATTGAAGAGGGTAAATCACTACGTAAATGTTTAATCTAGGTTCGGGATGTAAAAAACCCGAAAGTGTAACCGTGCGAGCAAAGCGATAGTGACTTCTTTTTCGCAGTTATCCTCTCGCCGTGACTTGATTTCCATCTTGTTTTCGGCTAGGGTCGGTCGTGTTTCATGTGCAATTCACGACTATCTTCAGCACGCAGCTGAAGCAAGGAAACGAGCAAACGTTTCGCGACTTTGCAACTGGTGAATCCTGTTCCGAAGAGCCATTACTTCAGCGTGACGTTCCGGCTTTTCAGTCAGAAATTAAATCGTTTTGCGATTTGAATTAATGCCCCTTTTACGCAGTCTAGGTTAACATTTATTTCGTTTGAGTATGCGTCTGGTTTATATACAGTGCTCGAGTGAAGAACTTAGAAATTTATAAGAATTTCAACACATTATTAGTTCAATAGAAAGGAAATTTTAAGTATAAAGAACGCGATACTAGTTTAGTGATGATTAGTACGATCTGAACCAATTATGCAATCCACTAAAGACTATATAAAGGATAATATCTAAACAAATTAATACAGACTAGTTTTTGTCACATAAAACTTGGTGAAACTTAGTCAATAATTGATAAATTTGTAAGAGTTATAGCAAGTCGAGCTAAAAATGATGCATCGTCAGGTACCCGACTGTACTTTTTAGTTCAATTATATTACTAATGGCTATGTTTTTGTTGAATAGGGTAGAGCGAATTGATTTCCTTCAAAGACTTTAGTCTGTAAGTTGCTATTGTAGAAGTCAGTACGTGAATAAAATTATTGTTAAAGCTGGTTGGTGCGTTACTGTGTTCGAAAAATAAGTGGATTTAACAATTTTGTTGCGGCCGGAGTAATCCGAACAGTGTGTTTATGGTATTCCGTCTGGTAAGTAAAAAGGTTAATTGCAATTGTAAATATAACTTTCAGGAATGCATTAATCGAAACCGTCAATGCTTGTTTTTTGCGCAAGTTGTGCGCTCACTTTCTGAACAGAATTGTAATTGAAAACAGAAAAAGTGCTGCTTTAAAATCTGCACGGCAGAATGCATGCACGTTTTGGCACATTTTGTGAATGACATTATGCGAAGAAAAGTTAGTATAGAAGAATGAATAGAATTGTGGTTGGCATTATGCATCCTGTCAATTTTGCAATATATGAGATTTGGTGTGGTAATCTGTTTAGTTGGGTTCGTAGACCACCAGAGGAATAGGCACACAATGTTAACGTTAGGTGCTTACTATATTATTTCTGACTAAATGCAAAGTACTGCGAGGATCAGAAGGGTTGGATTATAAATAAACAATGGGTAATAATCTATTTTCAGTTGGAATTTTCAATTTGTATAAATTTTGCTTGTTTTACCCTCCCCTGATTCTAACACGGTTTTTACTAAAAATTTAATGTTTCCTTGATCCCGGAACAAATAGATGTTCTTTCTCTTTGTAATTGTTGTACACACAATTTTTCATCTGCTTCTTATTAAAGCGCATAATACTTTACAGCCTGTTGTCATACCAATTTCCCCAAAACGCGTGGATTTATTTAATAGAATGGGAAGCGAAGAGTCGCTAGGTGAGCCCGTTTTGAATTGAATTGATTTTATACTTCCAGATAGCGAACGCACTCTGTCGGCTACGAGATAAGTAATTTTAATCTTCCCTCCTTAAAAATTTCCGTCGGAGACGTAGGGTGTTCTTGATAAATCTATTAGCATAACTGTTATGACAGAAGGAAGTACAGAACAGGGAGTAATCGAAGTTGAAACCTGCCGAAGCAGTATTTTGTGTATTTGAGGAAGGAAATTGTGAATAGGTATCTACAATAAAAATTAATTAAAATTGCTTCGGGATATGGTTGCTGTATTAAATTTTTCATGCTAATTGAATGCTTTCCTTTTTTTTGTTTGTAATTTTTTTGTCATTAAAGCCGGCTTCGTATTTTATACACTTTTAAATCAGATTTAGTTACGCTCCTGAATTAATAGCAGCATCGGTGGTTTAAATAGAAAAAATGAAAATATGAATCTCTCAAATGATACAGGGTATACATGTAGTGAAATATAAAGAACTTTAATGATAGGGATAATAATAATAATTCAATTAAACACAAAAGAAATTAATGTAATGACTACACATAATCAAGGAAAATGTCATTTTTCATCAAATTTTCAAATCAAGGTGTTGTAATTGGGGAAGTGTGGATAATATCAAAAGTAATCAGACCAGATATTACATAATGTATTTCGTATCTAAAGTGAATTACTCTAGATACATACGCATTTCCTTCCTCACTAAGAACTATAAGCAATGAAAAGTGTGACCTATTGTTAGTATCTCTAGTTAAGGTAAAACCTTGGAAGATATATAATTTCATCCAAGGTTTTATCGAAATATGTGTCTCACTCATTAAGGTAGTAAGGGTGTTGTTGCACTAAAGGGGCTGTATATTTTTGTGTGATGAATTAAAAACACTTTGATTTATTTAACTACTTTAATAATGATCTAGTTTCTTGTGTTTTCATGTCTGTGTCGTTAATGCTGACGTGTGAATGCTTTTCTAGGTATTTTCACCACAGCGCATGTGTGAATGCATGGTGTATATTTGGTTGCAGTGCAACATTTGGTGTGTATTTGGTTGCAGTGTAACAGAGGCTACTTTTGATTTAGTTCTACTACTTTAGGCCTCTGTATCCCATTATTTTCTACAGGTGGGTGTTTAATAAACAGTACAAAAACAATTGCACCACATTCATCCTGAATGGTGGCGGTAACACATACCTTCGACACGTTAACTAATTTGGTTTTCCGTTAGATACGTATGCATTTTTATAGCTTCATTTCAGAAGCTTAAATAATATTATTCTTGTAATAAACAACAAGGCTTAGTGCAGCTCGTGAATTTTACGTAGAAAACTAAAAATAGAAAATAGCAACAGATTAGAGGGATCTACTTAAGAAAATTAAGCAGAAAAAATGCAAATTACATTTCCTGAAGAAATACATGCTTTGATAACCGCCCGGGCTCTATATAAAGTTGTGCTATAAATACATGAATCTATCTTCCTGATTACCGCGAAAGAAGCGTATTTTTAACGACGTTCTCAAGTAGATTTAAGTGGAGCATTTGTTCTCGACGGCTACGTCTCACTTTGCCTATTTGAGACGGGCAATCTGCGAGACGGATATGCAAATATTCACTTTGATTAATGAATATTGCAGCGTCTGCATATTGAAGACGTATAATCAAGGGATGTCGTAAATAGTTAAATAATTTGATTAAGTATACTATATTGCAGAAAAGATAGGTGTCAAATGTCCAGCGAATTTGCTTATGTTCAATAATAAATAATTTATCAGAAGTTAGAGTGTTTACATGTTATACTAATTCCTAAAACAATCAAGACATTACATAAATATCTCAAGGGAGTTTGTGTATTATTGTTGATAGACGTGGTCGCATTATCTGTTAATTGTTACCCTACGTGTTCTACTAATTATAATTATAGTTGGGTAGTACCGCCATTCCCATTTCAAATTATAGTTTCTTAAATATTTAACTATTCATAGGAAGGAGATAAGAAAATATTCCATAATTTCAGAGGCATTACGTTATTAATCACTGTATACAAGGTATTAACGTCTGAGTTTGTGTTTGTTTCAAATTGTATGGTTTACGCGCGCTAAAGCATTACCTGGTCCGGCAGTTGGTCCAATAATGTACATCTTAGTGCCGCCAAATTTTACCCATACGTCAACGGACAAATAGAACATTACATTACATTAGAATAAAATATGAGAATAAAGTGTGTGTGAATCCATGTTACGTAGAAAATACAAGCGTAATTTGATAGAAAAATAAAGGAATACAGTTCACAACATAAATTCGTCATTCCACCCGGATCACATCAGAAATACAAAATACTAAAAACCGGTGAGTCCGTTCCAAATCTTTATTCTTAGATTAGCAATCAATCTCCTATTTAAAACTACCATAACCCCACTTAATACTAACCCTATGATTAATACAACTATGTCGTTATCGGAAGAACAATTGAGAAAGACGCGTAGTACTATCAAAGCGGGAGTCATACGAATTCTAAATTTTGCTAAAACATTTGAAGGAAATGATTACGAACAATTAATACATAGAAACTTACGACCAGATAACATATGGCAAGACTACGGGAATATTCAAGGTCAACTCGAATTACTGCATGTTACTCATGAAAATGACCGAGAAAACTTTGAAACTCTATATTTTAATGCGAAAAATGAAATATCCAAAGCCCTTAAACAAAATACAATAGATTCGACTTCATCGCTCACATATTCACCAAGTTTGGTATCAGAGACGTCGCATACAAAGACAGGGTTAAATTACCCACAATAAATGTACATATATTTAAAAGTAATTATCACCAATGGCAAAATGTCTACGACATGTTTAACACACTTGTAAAATCAAAATGTTGAATTATCTACAGTACAGAAATTCTATTACTTAAGTCGCAATTAGCTGGCGAAGCAGCCAAAACTATGGAGTCAATCAGTGTTAGTACAGACAACTATGCTGAAGTATGGCAATTACACATATCACGATACAACAATAAACAATTATTGAGTATTTTAATTACGTGCATGTATTGCATTATTTTCAACCAAAAAATATGGCAAATGCATTCTATTTTAATTATCGCAATTTCCTCCACCAATCCGTTAGGAGATGCACCGAGAAATTTAATACCATATTCATAACCCTTTAAAATTTTCAATTTCTTGTACCGTTAGATTCCTGTCAATTGCTCAGTATTCTTTGCTCGGATACATATTTTCTATATTGTATTCAACTGGGTATCGGGGCATTTCACAGACATGCCTTATTAGTGACTGATACATTCTCGTATACAAATATTGCCAGAGTAACCCTACGGTGACATAACGTAGCCCTTTTGGTCACAATATGTAATTTCAATATTATAATCAGTGAGTTTAATCTGAAAACAATATATTTTACGTGTACATACTTCTGTATTGTAGAAACGTTCCCTCATATTTGCTTTACCTGTGTCCCTAATAATCTTTAATGAGTCGTCGTACGTCACTTTATCTAGATGACCAGACGTCCAAGTATTTTCAGTCACCACGATTCCCATAACTTACTAGATCTGGTTCGTCGAAATATTCAAATATCGCTAACAGTTTTAACACATGAGACCTTGCCGTAATATGCAGTTATATTGCTAGAAAACCAGGAAAGTAAGAACATGCTAAGGGCCAAGCAATCAATTTCAAAGGAATGACGGTTATGTTTGGTGATGGTTTGATGTAATTTGTTTTGTTTGACAAAAAAACCATGGCGCGTTGCCATGCCAACTGGGTTTTGTGACGACACACTAATGGCGTCAATAGCGATCCGGAGCTAGCCCACGACATCTAAAAAGCTTTTTTCTCGTGAATGCTTAATGATAAGTTTGCTATGTATTAAGGCTTTTCGTTAGTATCTCATTAGACCTACTACATATTATTTTTTTGATTCATATTTCAGACTCAGCCTGTATACAGCATAATAATGTAGATACAGGCAGGTTATTTTCTACAGTTCGTCATCAATCCTGCGTCTTTTCAGGTTATTTTAGTTACCATTTTGGGAAGAGACAATTTAGTTAATCGTACAATGGTCTTTGCTTAAATATTCTTCAATTTCACACAATTTCCTCTCACATTTTTTTAAATTTAAAGCTAAAAACATTTTCATCCGCTATGAAATTTTCTGGCCTCTAATGTGCTATCACAGTTAGAACACTCACAATCTTAAAGCAATATTACTTCCGCATTATTATCAACGCCTTCGCACACTTATTTGGAAATGCGGAAGGAATCGATTCGTCACAGTCGAAGTCAAGTGGTAATTATAGCCTTCATTAGGTGGTGGCTTTGATGTCACTGCGTGGAAAATGAACGTGGCACGTTTGCTGACGTTTTCAGACAATAACGCGGATCCCATTCGACGAAGCTCTTAATACAATTTTCTTTACTGCGAGCGACTTAATGTCGTCGAAAGCCTCAGTTTTATCGTTTACCGCAATGCTATGGCACAGGCGGTAGACAATACATGAAGCCGATACCACTTATCAGAATCGGATATTCTTCCTTTATCTCCGTAATGGGCCTACAGCTTTAAGTGTGCTTTAAGATGACGAGTAAGTTCAAGAAAGAAAAATGCAGTATACGCACAATGTATTCTAAAAGCCTCTTTAAATAATCCCAAATACAGAAAATGATATTATGTTTATTACTTAAATACATCAGAATCTTAATTTTGTCGTCTAGCTTGCTTCGTGTACAAGTTACCGAAATAGTATTTTGAGGTTATGAAGGTACATTTTTACGTAGAATTCAAATATAGTATTGAAACCGATGCAGTTTCACGCCTTTCGAGATTTGTATGTACTTTTTAAATACAAATTGTAGGTAGCGATGGGTGTAGCAGAAAGAAGATAATGTGCCGGTTTCGGCGTATTTGATTTATTTGGAGAACTAACAAAGGTATAATTATATTGGTGTAATTTTGAGTGGCCTTATGCAGAGGCAAAGTTACTTATTTTTCTACTTTTGTGTTATTAATGTATTATTTAATTCATTTATATCGATCATATCTCTCACCGTTTACGATATTCCACGGTATGGCAGCTTCTCTTAGTTGGAGTCTTGGCCTGTGTCTCTTAGATGGCGCATGTGTCGGCTCATAGCAACGAATTGGAGGATTTGCAATAGGTTTGTTTATTTGTATTGCTCTAAATGTTCGGAGTATATGAAATTCGAACCTAATGGAGTAATGAGAGTAACTTAGAGTCGCAATATTTTTTGGGAAAAATAAACAACTTGTCAACTAACCTTACCAACGCACCACAACGCGTATTGAAAAATACTCGCTTTATATGCATAGCATGGACTTCACTTCAGACAAATACTTTTTAGGTTATGCTATCCGAATGTGTTTGAATTGTTTTGATCGTTTAACCTAAAAATATAATGCCCTTTTTACTCCCGCTTTATACTTCTAGCAAACAAACGCATCAATTTCGCTTTTTTTTGTACTCAGAGCAGACAAATAAACAAACCTAATAAGGTCTGCGAGGCATCAGCAATGGAAGTGGGTTTAGCATTCGGGAGAACGCCGACTACACCTGGTAGGCAAAGCCTCGAGTCTGTCTTTAATGGTTGCAGCACTTCCATTGCTTATGCTTGGCATGGTGATTACTACATTAGACCATGGGCCTATAAACATGTCCTTAACCCGTCTTAAATTATTACTCTTCTGCACTGAGGGAAAGATCCTTTCATATTTAACAAACCAATTTATTTGGGATTGGATTGTTTAGGCAAAAGTTACCTAGTTTAATTTTAAATGATGTATGTAAAGTTAATGCTACCGATTTTGTTCTTGATACTAAATAAATTATTTGGGTACCATTTATTGTCTGCTAATATATTCATTAAACAGTAATATCTGATGGTATGTATTTCTTCAAATAAATTTAAGAAGAATATATAGCTTTTTCCAGGATGATTTGCTGTTAATATATTTGTCCTAAATAAATACTTTTTTCAATATTGATGAGTAATAATCTAATAATAAAGATTCTGTTTGACTATGACTGTAAAGAAACAGATTTATTAAGTATTAATCTATCATCGTCCTATCACTCCCAATACGATTTCTATACCACCAATAAAAATAGTAGAATATATTTATATGCAAGAAGGAAGACGTTCAAACTAGGATTGGTGACGGGTAAACAACTAGTGGTGGGATGTAATGCACTGATTTTCTGATTTAATAGGACCTCTCTGAACTGATAGAACTATTCCAGGGTAGGTACATTTTTAGTTGTAAATCTATACATCTGTGATATCATAATACGTTATGTTTTAATTATATCGATGAGATCTACGGTTTGGAGAGCGTTTTTTTTTTCTTAAAAAGCGACGTTCATGAATAGGTATAGCTTATACATGTTACCGTCTTTATAAAAAATAACGTTGATGTATTTCAAATAAAAACAATTATTATGTGTGTTGAATGTGATTCCTTTTAGGGTAATGGAGGAAACATACTTTGTGAATCCTATCAGAAAAAATGATTCAAGAGAAAACAAATCCGGCATAGAAAAAGGAAAATTGGTTGACAAATTTAGGAACAAATTAACATTCCTGAGGGAAGCAGGGTTGCTTCCATCATGACAAAACAACCACAGCTTTAGTCATGCTCCGCAGGAATCTGCAGTTTATAAAAGCTACACAGTTTACGCAAAATAAGTGAGTGTTTGTTGTGGTTACAGCATAATAAGGAACCATTTAATGATTTAGTTCTTAATTGGTAATTAACATTTACAAATGGTATTAAACGAAAAGAAAACATTGGACGATATTTATGAAATGATCCATAATAAATGAACAAGCTTCCTTATTTTTTGGTAAAAATAAAGGTTAATTTTCAGTTTTTCAGTTATTATTTTTTTAGGTTTAACATTTTTACCGAATTTATCCCAACAGAGGAGTAAAAATGTACGCTGACTTTGAAAAGGCCATGATTAGATTGGTAGGTATAAAAAAGTATGTATTTTTAAATTACTAAAGATCATAACGGCATACCTACTTTTGGTACAGTTAAGTCTACTAAGTTGTGTAGATGTATATTTTCTTTGTCAAATTTTAAATGCTCCTGTCATATATACTTCTATGAATTTTTTTTATTGTTGACATGTGTTCAAGTAACAAATACTTTAATATAACAGAAATGTATGCCTCATGGACATTTAAAATTCAGGAAACCATTGGTGAAAAATTCGGCATAAGCTTATTTAAATTCTAATAATTATGTATTACAGGCTTTATGTATTATTTAATGTTGGTTTCTAGTTGTTAACCAATTCATATTTGCGTACTGTTTACTTTCACAATGTAAACGTTCTTACTTCAATTTTTCTTTTAGGAACCATATGACAACCGAAGAATATTTGATCCAAATGCTAT
>JARFOC010076084.1:0-42762 GCA_031763485.1 Osmoderma eremita | reverse complement strand
TGACAGATTATTAACATATTATGAAAATAAGCTACAACAGGTGTTCGAATACATTTCCGTTTTCGTCGATACACTTTATGCACCGCTTCACAACGGATTTTACGGAATGATGAATTAAACGACGGTCTATAGTATTTCTCAACGTTTCTCTAGTGACATTTTGGAGTTCTTGCACATTTCTATATCTCTAATACTAATACTTCAGACTAAAAGATGTCATACACAGCGCACTGCGGCCTTATACTTTCGGTGGTAATGACTAAGCTATACATTGAGCTAGTACAGTGAGAACAGGAGAAGTATGCTAAGCAAAGGTGCTGAAGCATAAGCTTCCAAATAAGACCATGTTGGGGTATCTATATTTTAATAGATCCACTGTTGGTAGCAGAAAAAATATATTTTATAATCAAAGAGAATTAATATGTAAATGTAGTCATTCCTTTGTTCCATATTTAGTTTATCGTATACACCGAACAATTCGTATAATGAAATTAATGGCTATTAGTGCCTTGTATTATCAAATCTATATAAACTTTAAACTAAGACGAAAGTGAATGAAACTGATTCAAAATAAACGATGATGATTATTCAAAATAACTCAACTTAAACCAGTGCAAGTTACGCTATGGGTAGATTGTCTACCATATCTTTATGTCGCCAAAACATTTCCATAAACTTATAAAATAACCACCAAAGTCGTAAGATAAGTAAGTATGTACTACCAATAAATACTGAGCGTAGAACTTTTTAAAAAGTACAAGTATATAATGGCTACACAAGGACTATATCATCGTTACATCGCATCTAATTGCATTCGATTTAGAAGCGCAGAAAGTGACGCCCTATAAAATGCAAAAAAGAGACAATATAAGGGTAGAGTAGGGATTCTAGCATGTTCTTCTTCTTTTCTCCACATTATTATTCCGACGATCAGTAATAGAAGTTTTCCATACCGATTTGGGCTTAGCGTGTGACAGATTTGCATGCAAATTTCTTTCCAACTATATATTAGAGATTTAGCATGTGGGGTGAAACATTTCGTGACGGTCTATTGCACTCTAGAATTTAAATATATATTCGCTACAATTATATTCCCCGCGCATACATACATAAGCAGTGCTAACCGGCGTCAACTACAGAAGAAAAAAACAAAACTGCATAAGTACAAGTACAGAATATATTTTCACCAAACGCGCCACTTATTTCCGATGTATGTATCAAATGTTAGCTATGGCATTCCGTGACATATATTTACAATCTTAAACACCGTAATTTCATTAAACTTCTTTGGAATTATGCATTTTCAAAATTACGCATTTATGGAAATATTTTCCATAATACCTAACCAGGAAAAATCGTGAAGGAAGAATGGTGTACGACCTCTTTTTACTTCTTTTCATACTAACCATTGTAATGTTATTTTAACTTGTGAAAATGGTATAAAATACATACCTTTATGAAATGACTACGAGTATTTTCCTCAGCTGATACGAGGTATGCTTTTTATATTTCGGGAATAGGCGTTCCAGCTGCTACCACATGACAACTGACGCCTGGATTATAAATTTTGGCCGTCTTGGCGATATTTGTGTTAATTACAGTAGCTTAAGAAATCATCTTGGCCAAAAAAATTAAATTAACTCGTAAACATTTTCGTGACATTATTTTTTTTAGAATTTTCGACGTGGATTATCTCAACTACAGCGCATCGATGAACTTAATTCGGCATTTGGCGCTGAAGTACCATCAAAAACTAGTGTATACCGGTGGTACCCCGAATTCAATCGTGGCCGTGCTTCAGTCACTGACGAATTTCGTGAAAACCGTCCAAAATCAGTTGTAGTTCCGAAAGACATTGATGCTGTGCGCGAACTGATATTGCAAGATAGGCATGTGACGTATCGTGAGATTGAGGAATCCTTGGGTATTAGTGGGACCAGCATACATTCAATATTGCGTCAATATTTGGCCGTCAAAAAAATTTCTTCGAGTTGAATTCCACATAATTTGACTATCAGTAAAAAGAAGGCTCGTGTGGATAGGTCGAACGAAATGCTCCAAAAATACGATCACGGTACTTCAAAAGATACCTATGACATCGTAATAGGTGACGAATCATGAATCTGTGCATATACGCCGGAAAGTAAACAGCAGTCCGACTGTATGGGTCTCTCGAGATGAGCCAAATCCAACAAAAGTTATTCCTGCACCAAGCACTTCGAAGCCTGTTTTTTTTTTGAAAAACCGGACATGTGGCAACCATTGGTGCAACGTAGGACGGTCAATTTTTAATGGTACACAACCATTTGTTTGCCGGAAGTATTCGGAAAAATAAGGGAAACCAACCGCCGCAGACGGATCATTCTCCACCAGAACAATGCGATCCCTCACACATTAGCTCAAACAAGAGAGTTTTTTGCAACTGAAAAAGTTGAATCCGCCGTACAACCCTAATTTGGCAGCCAATGACGTCTTTTTGTTTCCGCACATCAAGCAAAAATTACGTGGCCAACGTTTTTCGACAGCTGAAGAAGCGCTTAATGCTTTCAAAATACATATTTTGGAGGTACCTCAACCGGAATGGAAAGAATGCTTCGAAAACTGGTTCAAGCGCATGCAAAAGTGTATTGATCTTCATGGAGGATATTTTAAAAAACAATAAAACAATGTACTATGATTAATTTTACTTTCTGTTCTCTATTTCCGAAATATAAAATGCATCCCTCGTAGTTTGTAAGCAATGGCGTTACACTTTAAAAATAATTTAACAAACTAACTAAAACATTAACTAGACAGACAATATATTCATTACAAACTATATGTAAACTTGGGTTCTCAGAAGAAACAACGTCTGTTTAAGAGAGGTGAAGGCCTGTAATTTGTGTGCGCAGCAACCAACAAGCGGTAGCTGTTATTTCCCGGAGTTCGCAGACTTAAGATCCGGGTCTGCGGTCAACGCTAAGATGTTTCACGGAACCGGGATTAAAGACCGGATCAAATCTCTTCCTAAACCGACCCTAAACAGAACTAATACGGGCGATTATTAAAGCTTTGTATCATTAATCAATATACATATGTATAGGTATACAGAATGAAACTTGATAGCAAAACTAAGAAGGGTGTTTCTTAACTTACTACTGCTACAATATACCGATGTTTATATATGTAGATATTTAAACAAAATATCTAAACTTAATGATAATTTATTTTGCGAAAACTGCATAGAATTGATCAGCGTATATTATTAAACATACATTTGACAGAAAAAAAGATATATCGTTTATGTACAAGCTAAATATTATTGGACGCAACGCTGAACCCTTGGGTATTCCAGAATTTTTGTCAAAATATGACGGAAACCAACTTGTAACAAATCCTTATGTTGTACACACTCAAATGATTTCTTTAGATCGCAAAACACAGTAGCTGGTTTATATTGCTTGATATTTTCTGAAGTCATGTTGTTGCAAATAATAATAACTTAGTACTTTATCCAGTTTATGAAATTATATAGGCAAAATGCAATGAATTTGGATTTAAAAAAGCTTCAAAATAGAAAATAACTATTTGTATCAGTCATTATTTAACACAGATTAAGTATTCGCAATTACACTTATTAACTCTGTATAATCATTGTAGTCCAAAGGAATTTCTATATGGTAAACTAAGTAATAACAGAATATACCTACTGTAATGGTTTTATTAATTACAAATAGTTTTCTAATAGTTGACAGAACAATTTTAAATATTATTAAATTGGTTGAAGTATGATAAAATTGGACAGATATGAAGAAATTCGATATAGTGTGCTCAAATAGTCTAGTCATTAGAATTTAGAAAAGGAAACTGAATATGAACAAACCTATGGGATTAATAAATAATAAAAAAGTTTGTTTGGGAAGGTATTTGGGGTGGGCATTTGAAAGGTGTAAGATTTAATTTGAAATTATATGGGGTGGAATGTGAAATAATTATAAGAAGTGTGTAATAATAGTAAAGAAGAAATTTTGAACAAAAATTAACCATGACATTACGTATAACGTTATTTTGTATCATATAAAACACGTCATTTTTATTACAATTACCACTGGCGACAACCTATCATAAGGTTGTCTTTATTCAAATGAAACCGTCAAAAGTTATCAAGATGTTAGAAACGTAGTCTTCGCGGCAACAGCGGAAAATTATGTCAATACTCCTGATGTGTTATCCGGGCAACAGCAGAAGCAGAAGCCCCATCAGTCAGTTATGATAATCGCTTTTCGTTTTCCCCAATCGGCAACGGGCGCGACAACTCAATTTTAATTAGATTTTCTTTAATTAATATGCTAATAATTTTGCATAGTAATTATTGCAAGCAATCTACCGAATGACGACGGTGTCGCTTTGATGTGTCTAATTCTCAGTTGACGAGGGAATGCCAAATATCCAATCGAATAGTTTGTCATAGGTTGCGGTTGTTGTCCATATAAATGTGTTTACTGTGTACACTACATTCAGAAATTATTTGATTTTATATGTTTGTACGCGTCAATTATATGTACTGTATCATTTTAATTTAAAATCGCACAAAATATTCCCAAACACAGTAAGATTCAATTGACACAATCGATTAAATAACGCTAAAGGAATAGAGTCAGGAGATCAGAAAAACAACACGGAAGATAGGTTAGCCTAGTGATGCTACACACAAAAAACAAACAATGCAGCAATATCTTTAAAAATCCTGCTGTAATACAGGAAAAATATAAACAAAAAGAATTTCTTCTTCACTTGCACTTCTTAAGTAGGTTTTAATTTATTTTTGAAAACTTACTTATTGTTAGCTTAATGGAAGCCGATAAATAGTTGTATGTAGTGTTGTGCCCAATCGATTAATGGAATAATTGAAATCTGTAATCGACTAATCGATTAATCCATTTACCGACCAATCGACTAAACGATTAATCGATTTAACGACCAATCGACTAAACGACTAATCGATTGACCGATTTAACGACCAATCGACTAATCGATTAATGGACTATTCCACTAAAAATCAACTGAATTTTCTTATGGAATAATCGATTATCCTTATCGACTAATCGTAACTGTCTAGCGATTGTTGCTTACTCGATAACTTAGGTATTTCTTTTACTGTTTATATTTACCCAATGATACATATATGTAGATTTTTTAATATTAGAAAATCATTTGCGGAATGCCTAAATAATTCTTATGATAAATTTTTAACATTACCTGAATAACAATGTTTTACGGTAAGAAATGCATATGTGTTTGAATAGCTAAATAAAAATTTTCCCTGTAATTTATTGTGCATACTTCTGAATGTATGTACATATGTATTAAAATTACTGATGAGAAGTAATTATATGTACAGGGAAATACATAATGGAGACTTATGATCAAGCGAAAATTAATTGCCATATGATAAAATATAATTTGATTATACAATTTGAATAAAGGATGCGAATGCATTTGGGTTTTGATTATACGTTTAGAATACTAAAAAATTAGTTACGTCTTGAAATATACTTCATTTGGTAGATGGGTCTCTTATGTAGGTACATAGTTGTAAATAGTTTACGTAGTGACATATGTATTGCAAGCACATAAACCTGCATACATACTAATATACTTATACAAAATTCCTGGGGGCCAAATACTGGGGCTATATGCGTAAATATAGTGTTTAATAGAGAATACTTCTCTTTTTGTTTATTTCTTTTCTGCATTTTTTTTAATAAACACGTCTTATCGGGTGAAGATAATAAGCGTTCACGCGTATACATACGTATTCTGTTTACTTTTTTTATTAAATTTTGTTTAATCATTTATTCTACCTCTTATTTGATCTTTTTTTAAACTTTGTCACGCAGCCGCTGGAAACCACGCAATTTTGTTTATCGTTGTAATTTTTTTAATATATAAATATGTATAATATATAAATACACTTTGATTACATAGAACACTCTTAGATGCTACAAAAACTTACACACGACAAAAGCTTACATATTATGATTCAAAAATATAATATAGTTCTACATATATGTATCATTCGGTCAATATAAATAAAAAAAAAAGAAGTAAATATGTTATGTAATAAGTAACAAACGCTAGGCAGTTACGATTAGTCGATAAGGGTAATCGATTATTCTTCCTTTTTATGATGTAAGATACAGGGTGATCCATTTAAAATAATTGAGAAATGAATGTATTTGAGTTTTGGCTCGCCCTGTATTCAGTTTTGACAATTTTGACAAAATGTCACTTTACTACAAAAGTGGACCAATATCAAACATCGGTGTTTGTTAAAGAAAAATTTCAGATTGTGGTGTTTGCAGTATCCAAGACCTTGAACCTACGGTGCTTTGCATATACAATGGACCATAACTTCTGAAACACGCTGTATAATGCAATGAAATTCTATATTGTGTGAGGCATGAGCTTAACCTAAAACCGAAATAATACACAGGGTGTTTCATTTAAGAAAATGTATGTTTGGTTCACCATGGTGATATGAAACAGCTTGTATATATGAACATAATTTTAAAATGTTACGTTTAAGAATGTCTAGAATTTTCGTAAATAACTTATTTTAATATTTTCTATGACAACGGATATATCGAGCTTTGCCACACTAATGCGTCACCCTGTAGATATAAATAAGCGAGTTAAAGGATGTGTTTTGTATGGTGTAAACAATGGCTTGTACCAGCAGTTATCCGCTATCCCAGCTACGGGTCGCCGCCAGCGCTTCTACTTAAAGACTGAAGTAGCCGGAATTACCCCATAAACAAACACCGTAACGCAATCTGAACTCGACCTGTGCATGGTAGATAGAAATTAGTTGCTTTTTGGTCAAAGTATTTTTTGCCTTAACTAGGTTAAGGAGCTGAGCTTCTTAGAATATCACAATCTAGTTTCCAATTTAAATTCTGATCAACGTGAATACCTAAAAATTGACACACCTCCGCATATTTGATTACTTCACTTTTAATATTAGCATTAATGGGAGCTAATCACGCTGCGAATTATGAAAAGGTATAATTTGAGCATTGACTATTAAAAACCAATAACACTCGTTATAAGTTTGGCAAAGCTAATTTTTCCAAACATTACGCTTTGACAGGCTGATTGGACACTTTTGGAAAGTTATACCGATGTTGATTTCGTTATCGATGAATTGTATAGATCTTTGTATAAAGCATTAGATAACTCAGTCCCTAAAATGTCACTTCTGCTCAGTCAAGTTGCCCAAAATGGTACTCCAAGGATATAATTTCTAACCTGAAACTTAAAATACAGTCAATTTATATTGTTTGAATCAGTATAAACGACTACGATCCATTTGGGAAACTGAAACCTCACCTGCTTACTTTAATTACCTTCACCTAGTGGAATGCTCGATTAAAACTTATCCAAAAGAGGTCTTCCAATTTACTCATGCCAAGAATGGTACCACACGTATACAGAACGTCTTATTTCAAAATTATGTTTGTGTTGACTCCCCATCAGAAATAATAGTTGATCCCTTTGCTATGAAATTCTCTTCTGTATATATCGAAAACCTTTTCCATGTCTATAAAACCAACGTGTATTGGTTTTCCTATTTAGTCTTAGAATAAAAATTTGGTCGCTTGTTCCTCTCTGTTTCCTAAACCCACTAGCTTTCTTCTATACCGAGTTCCAATTTTTTACTTAATTTATTTTACAGAATTCTAGTACATAAGTACTTTACCGGCATTGCTCCCTAAAGTAATTCCCCTATAGTTACTACATTATTTGTGGTCGCCTTTTTTATATGCAGGTGCAATAATACCGTCTTACTTTCTTTTTTTTTTTTTCAAGACTTGCTTTAGGATTCTCAGAAATTGGTCTTTTCTCTCTACATTTGAATATTTTATCATTTCTACTGTGAGTTCATCGTGTCCTGCCGCCTTTCCCAGTTTCATTTTCTTTAGAGCGCCCTTTAATTCATTTTAAAATTAAGATCTGCATTGTTAAAACAGATGCGTAAGTAAAACTGCCATGGCAAGAATAAAATAAAACGCATATACAAAAGTAACGATTAATAGATCGCCACAACTTGAAAGGGCAAAACACTATCCGAATACAGGCCATAAAATAGTTATTAAAAATTATATGCATACATACATATCATCAATTTGATCTCGGTACTTAAACTTCTTCTACAATTAATTAACTAATATGATCTTCATTTGTTATATCTGTCCATTCAAACTCCTTTCTTTATGTGTTATTAATCATTTCCTGGATGAATAGATGAAACTGATTATGAATATAGCTTAAGTTAAGAATCAGAAACTTTTGAATAAATGCATTGGTTATTGTATATAAATAAAATCGTATTTACCTTATTGTTGGATGAACTAGGTAATTATATATTACAGCACACGTTCGCTTTAAATCAGGTTCGCCTCTATATAACCAAAAAGAAATAATCTTTCCTACCATTTCGTAAATTACTCTATTTTTTAGGTAGAATTAGGGCACAAGTGAGTTCTTGCGTAATATTATTTTAATCAACTACGCCATGCTGATTATCTCAGCAGATCATCAGCCAGCCCAGTGTTTCCGGTATAGCTTGCTAATGTTTACATCGTTCAAATACCTAAGTGTAGCGTTGATAATCTTGACAGTAGTAAATTTACATTTGATTAATAAGAAACTAACACACAAATTCACAATATTCTACGCATGTAATTATCCACTCCTAGTACCCACCCGTTCGACAAAAATTGGCTTAGAAACACAAACAAAATAAGTTATTTTATTTACTATTTAACATACAGGGAGACAGGTGTGTAATATGACAAAAAAAAACACCTCAGTGCATTATCTTACATAAAATATTATGATTTAATATCAATCGTGACGATTCGGCAGTATTTCTTAGTACCTAGCTATCCGTAACATAACATATGCTTTCAAACAATTGTTAGAATAATCACGTTCTGTGATATTCCCAAAATTTAACAAACCTTCAAAAGACTAGAAATTGAGAATATCAAGAACTTTATATAAGAAAACAGAAAAATACCATGTGAAACATGAATAAGCACGAATATTGATGCATAATATATTTAAAAATAAAAATACCCTTACCAGCATGATGAGTGAACTCGTATTTCCAGCTGAATCTTCAAATGAAAGTGATGTTAGATGTCGGTTATTCGACTTAATAATGGGAATCCACACATTCCGAAATAATTCGGTTATTCGACTTGATAATGGGAATCCACGTATTCCCGAAACACATGTGGTCTCGAATTAATTAATACAGTGTGTTTACTAGTATATGTAAGAGCTACGTATTAGCCATTGGAGTTGCATGTTAGCAATTAATGTCTCGACATTCAGATATAATTGTACGAAGTAGCATCTTGCTGGTTAGTGTCGATTGACTCATATTTAAAGGATTACGAATCAAGTTACAATTCGAGTCATGTTGACAACATACATAATTGTTGAGTAAGTACACATGAGTGCTGACACAAAGGTTGTTGGAGAACGTCGCCCTTCCTTAGTTACCGCCTTGATGTAAAGCAACTACTAGTTCTCTTGGTTTTACGCCACCCACGAGTTGTAAGGCCGTATGGGTTGGATTGGTAACCTTGGTCGGTAACGTTTGGTTTAAATAAACACACAAATGTTAATTTAAAATACTTTAATAATAACACCTGTATGATAGAACAAAACAAGGTGGTAAGTTACGTGAGGTATACATGTTGATTGTATACCTCAAGTGGCGTGCAAGAACGGGTGATAATGATTTAAGCGTACACTTCATATTATTGGCATGTACTCGTAATTATGCCAAACCCTGAATAAACCCCAATCTTCCTAAACTAGATATAGGATAACCTATGTTGGTATAATTACGATTTACAGTTGTACAGCTGTGTACAGATGTTGTAGAATCAGGGTAAACCATAAATAATAAGTATAATCTTAAATGAACAAAGAATTTCTAACACAATTGTAAAGACAATCATTACATACAGTAGCGAAGTGTGGCAATTGAAAGAAAGAACAGAACAATTACTAAACGCTACAGAAATGGATTTCTGGAGAAGGGCCGCGGGAAGATCAAGGAGGCAAAGAGTAACAAATACAAGAATAAGAGTGTATAACGGGAGTTCAACACACAATAGTCGCTGACACCAGAACAAAACACTTAATATGGTACAGGCACGTCCAAAGAATGACACCTGAAAGACTACCAAAGCAAATATTATCATGGGCACCGCAAGGAAAAAGGGGAAGGGGTCGCCCGAGAGAGAGCTGGAGAGAGGGCGTAGAAAACGAAATTAGAGGAAAAGACTTGCAGGAAGACCTATGGAGCGATAGAGATCAGTGGCGGTTAGGCATCGGAAGACGGCGTAGAACGTTTTAAAATCGAATAATAAATAAAATAGTCTTAAGTATAGGATGCAATAGACGTAATAGATATTATTTAAAGAATATAAATTGAATAGTCAGTAAAACGATAGATCGTCAACGTGAAGCGGTGTACGAACAAATCTCAAACTAGGCTAAACGTTTTTTTTACACTGTGAAGCAGTAGCTAGTTTAATTACCAGCACTAAGGGAACACTAACTAAATCAGAACTTGTCCGTCTCCCGGTTGATACCCGCAGCTAAAGCAGATCCTCATCCTCCTCCGAAAACTCCACCTCGCCTAAAAACTCTAGCGTGAGCAGGCAAGGAAATGTGAACGTAATAACCAGTCAACAAACCTTTCAGTGCCACATTGATCACATCGAAGAGAAATGGTCCGAGAACACATGAATAGGATTGAAGATAAAGTTGACGTTGAGATAGGAATTTGTTAAATTAAAGCTGACGTTGAAATTAAAGTAGAAGCCCTAAAAGAGATTAAATAACCAAAATTAACAGAAAGAAATAAATCTATGCCCACACTGTTCTAATATTAGGGCGTGTCGACAAGATGGAAAATTATTTTTTAGCATTGGTAGCACCAATCTTGAAATCCTCACAAAGTATGGGTAGTAAAATGCAATCGCACACTCAGAAAGGAAGTTAATTCAATATTACTTGGATTCACATGGAATAACTGTAGTGGATAAGTCCCAGCAAATGGTTAGATTCACATAAAAATCTAAAACCACTACGAATATTATTAAAACATGACCTGTATGTTCGAAGACCAAAAAGAGAGAAATAGCAGGGAAACGCATGTCGACTACGTAAGCATCCACTCGCGTAGAAGGTAGAAACACGGGTAATTAAAGAGCAATGAAATGTATAAAGACAAGATACAGCCTGCACCAAAGAAATTGTGCCCCTAGCTAGAAATTATGGCCAAATTGAAAATAAATGAGATCGTCTACAACATCTAAGAGTAAACAAATATTTTCCTAACAATGGATTAAATCATTAAAAAAATATTCACGAGGGAATAATAAGATAATTTATAATCTAAGCCCAATCTAAACTTACACAAATAAAGTAGTCATGGTAGCCCTCAGATATCTGGAACAAATGTTTCGCCAGAGTAAAAACTTTTGGAGTCACATTTGTAATGACTACGTTTTAAACCTGGTCGCAACAATTTAGACAGGCAGTGTTTCCAAGATTTAATAACGTCTCGGGTGAACAGTAAGTTAAATTGAGAGTGTAAATATTGACTAATAATAATAATAATTTCTGTTCTTTTTTTTTGGTTTTTAATATATTTAATTTCGAGATATGAATAGGATATTAATTGGAGATTTACAATGTAAAGTAAAAATATTTTTATTGCTTCGTAAATATGCAGACCACAAATTCAGAGTAGGTTACTTCATGGAAAATGAAGAAATACGATCAGTTTGTCATTAGCCAGTAGCATGTAGCAAAAACACTTGATATATGCAAAGTGTTATTGAGCTTGGGCGGAAGTATTTAAATAAAAGAATCATTTTTCTGAGTGGCGGTGATGTGTTGGTGAGGCAACGAGACGGGAGTCGAAAGTTAAATCGTCGCAATCTCGTTAAGAGTTCTTGCCGTGCACGACATCGGAGAACAAATCGTTTGCCAATAGCGTTATACATTTGAATAGCAATTTGGCATGGGGTGAAATTCTAATCAGTTTTTATGACAGCATTTTTGTAATAACGTCATCGCACTTTTTCTCTTCGCTCAGTTTCTATCACCGAAAAACAAACGCGAAAACTTATCGACCGCTTTAAAATGGAAAATAAAGTCTCTAATCATTCGAAACATATACATACAATTCTATTCCATTGGTGAAATACATGCAAATATAAAAATTTTGGATAATTGTATTTAGGTGATTCATTCAGATCTTAATACCACGGTTGTCAAGGAAATTATTCCAGTCACCTAGATTTTTAAAACGTCGTGAACATCAACAACAAATCGTACAACTGTAATCCTTTCGATGATAAACTTTATTCTTTCAGCACAGTACCTATATATTTACAAACCTTCATCTTATTATTATCCTTTTATTAACTTGTTTCAAAAACCGGGGGGCAGAGAAGCGAAATCATGATTGATGTATCAAAAGTCCAGTTTAGCTTATTGAACTGTCTCTCCCCGTTTTTTGACCAATTTCATATCCGCTACGTTTCTAAGATATTGAAAAATGAACGGCACAAGGGAACAATACATTCTGGCCGTAGATACCAATACAAAGTGACCAATCCCTCTTCTACGCGAGTTACGTGCTACATAAATATATTGCAGGAGAGTCTATTTCTCTCTTCGATATAAAATATATTTTTCGCCAAGGAGCATATCTACTTTTTTGTTATAGCTATAATTCTGTACCTCCGGGATCTCTCCTGTCAGGAAACAATGGAAGTTTTATGCCATCAAAATAAATAACTCTAATATTTCGCAAAGGATACCTAGATTTACCTTAAAATGTTATTAACGATTATGTCATTAATAGCGAAAGATGTCTTGTGTACTTCGAAACCGGTTATAAGGACATAAAATATGTAACTTATGTATCACAATCGCAACAAGGAAATAATAAATACGCAACTTTTAAAACGCAACTTTTTATTGCAAATATGGCTAATATTAATAATAATATTAATACTATCAACAAATAGTAGAACTAAGCCAAAATGCCCTTGCCACTTTAATAAGTAAATGACTATCGATACGTATTTCGGCAACTAAGTCCTTCAGTTAAAACTAGAAAGGAAAAAAGTGTTAGTTAGGCATAGTTTCTCTGGCTAAAGTAAATTCTTGGAAGATATTATTTCCCTGGTGATCTAGAGAAAAACACCTTCCAAGGTTTTATCTTAACTAGCGATATTATCTCTAACACTTCTTTCCATGTTAACTTATTGAAGGGTATTTTGATTTCTACGCAATACACATATCAATGTTAAAGCTGATGCATGACAGATCTGTAGACTGAATACTTAATGTCTTGTTCCTGTCCTATATCTTATGCCTTCTTAGGAAACAGATTGGGGGCCAATGTGCTCTTGTAATCACGTTTTCCAAACCTTCCTATCTCTTCCTAGTTTGCCGTATTATTTATTGTTATTCCTATTATTGTTTTTGGTTTTCCTTTATTTCTTCCTATTTCCCATATTTGATCTAGTCATCGTTCCCTTGCTCTGCCTACCTATGTTTTTCCTTGATATGTCTACTTCCACTATTGTTCTTGTTACGCTTGCTAAATTCATCCTTAATATAAGGCCATACAAATCAAATTACATTTTCTTAATCTTATTTATGATAGGTGTTTTGTAATTTCCTTAGTGTTTTCCTTCCTTATCCCATTTAGACTTTTCTGGTATTTTTCAGTGTTTTATTTCTACTGCATCTATTTTGGGTTCATGTTTCTTTTTTGTGTATTGCCCAATTCTGGGCTGCAATAGTACGCTTATGCGATGGTTCTAGTATAAAAAGTAATGAAGTTAGACTGTTTCCATATTTTACCACTCCATTTATCATGAATTCTTCCGATTGTCTCTCCCGTACCTGTACTTTACACCTTACTGTCTCGTATATGCTCCTTATTACTTTAATAAGTGTTTTAGATACACCTATTTCAGCTAGGTCTCTTCTGTATTTCCACTGCTCAAAACTACTCTCAAATCTATAAATGTCGAAATAATTTTATCTTAATTATGTTACAAGTATGTTGCAACGCTATTATATTTTTCTTTTATTCCTTTGGGTAGTATATCAGTTAGCTTACAACAAGCATATTTTTTCCATATATTTTTGTGCTTAATATAATTAAATTATTTCCTCTAAAGGCTGAGGCTACTCTGCATCACCTATACTGTTTAGCATATATTTATAAATAGCACTGAAAGATTGGGAACGCAGATATAAAGATGCTTCGGACTTGTAGTTTATATTTGGAATATTTCAAAGGAAACTTACACGAAGAAGAAGAAAGGGACACCCAAACCCATCACGGGGCGAAAGAATGAGGAAAGCCATGGAAAGTGGCAGACGAAGATGCGCAAGATACAAAGAGATGGCGTTTAGGTGTTATGGGGATGGAAAAGTTCGCAACACGGGATTCTTCTTATTATTAGGAAATCGTGAAAACCTTTTGGGAGATCGATTCAGCATTTATAATAACTCAAAGATTTGCTTGCTAGCACTAGCATAGCGACAAATTTAAAAACTATACTCGGAAACGTCAAACAGTGCTGTTAGATAACACTTTTTGCCATTGGAGTCGAAATCGCCACGTTTTAAGAACCTGAATAAATATTTGTATGTATCGCTACTAGTTACAATCCATTGCAACAGCAACTGTGCTGCAAGAAAAAATATACTTTTCAACTTTAGCTCTATTAGTTATAGGAGAACTGACAAAATTGTTTCAGTATAAATGATATTCAGAGATTTTACTTTATATGATCTACTAAAAAGACACAAATATGTAATTTATTTAAATAATATTAAAAAAAATTAATTCTTTTTACTGTACCTATATAGATTTTAAATTTGCCGCCATGCTGGTTAGCACGTCACATATACCAACATAATTTTTTGACTTATCTTGACTTTTCTTCCCCACTGATGGCCCGTTAATGTATAACTGGTCGCCTACTATGCCGCTTAACACAACCTGTAACGTTACAAAAAAGCCCTGTATATATTTCCTGTGAATATATCGAGTTTGATGTGCAATTTAATATATATCTTAGATGAATTTTATTACACTGAGCAATTCAATTTTACACACTGCTGAGAGTTAAATATTTCAAAATAATTGAGTGACCCTTCACCGCTTTCTTACATTATCCATCGATTATAAAAGGATGGGATTACTATCGAACTCATCACCATTAATTCCAATAAATACAGACGGAGCGAAAGACGTCGACATTCTCCTCATCAAATAACAATAAATACCGATTATAGGGTAGAACGATTGTAATTCGCTTGAAAGGACAAGAACCGGGAGCACACCGCATCCCGCAAGACACTTTCTAGTCGACTTAATATTCTTTCCGGTCCGGAAAAATCATGAATATGTTTCATTTTTATTGGCCATTTATATCCAAATACGTACCAAGATGTGAATTCAGCGCTCTGGGGTTGCTGCAAGCAATTGTAGGTGTAAGCGACATGTAATATTTAGAATGGGGTCGGGACCTCCGACTCTAATGTTCCCTTGAATTGTGGCTTGGGATATTTGCATTTTAATAGTTCTTGGTTACTGTTCCCGGAGATTTTCACTTTGGTCGACATTTTACCGTTCCCTTATAATCGAAATGCGCTTTGCATTTGTAGCGTGTTTGCTTATATCAATCTATCATACCTAAGAAAGGAAGACTTAATTTGTACTTTAATTTTGGCTGCTTACAAGTAAGAATCGTAAATAAGTTTAGTTGACTTTTATAATCGTTACACACATTAATATTGACCGCAATTTTGATAAAACTATTTGAAACGGTTTATTTGCCAAATACATAATTTATCAATTGCTGAATTTGCTGCACTAAAATACATAATAATTACTATTAAAATGGAGATTGTTTTGTGGGAACGTCAACCTTGTACCAGATATATATATGATGGAAGATGAGACGCCTCCCCACAGTTCATAAAAATCCAGAAATGGCAGGATTGTCGTGTATCAAAAACTGGTGAATTTTAACATCGATCGTGTACTGGTTATAATGCATCATTCGTGTTAATTAAAAAAAAAGAAAGAATCAATACATTTTTCTAAACCTAACATCAAATTCTTCTTTTTTCTTTTTGACATAACCTTTCCAGCATGGCTTAGCGTCCAAATGTCATACCTAAATAGTTTGGTATATGCTCTGCTTGGATATTATTTATGCTAGCTGGCAAACTTTGATATCCAATTAACGTAGGCACATCTAGTCGCATTCAATTTGATTACCATTGCTTAATCCAGTTGTTAATTCTATTTACTGAGATTGGCAGATTTATTGCTGCTTCTTTGCCTAATCTTTGCCTATGCTCATTATATCATTTTTGACAAAATATATCTGTCTTCCTCTATCTGTTCATTATGTTCTGAATTGATTACACCGATTAACAAAATTTTTGTTCCAAACACAAAAATGCCTGATTTCCATATAGTATTTGAAGCGTAAAGTAGGTGATGAAAACAAAAGCTGAGCTCCCCATATTTGCTGTGTTACGTGTGTCAGACTTCTTACAGCGTGGGCGAAAGGTAAACGACATATGCCTTTTGCTATTCTATGATTTGGAGGGAACCATCAGATCATATTACCGTTTGCTATTTTTGTCTAACAAATATAAGTGGTGTGACTTCTAGCGCCAAACATACTGTAAAATATCCAAATATTCCATCTGCAGTGAGACCAGTACCTCACAGTCCGGAATTACCTGTGCCTAAACCTCCACAAAACATGACACTAAGCGACGACGAAAGTGCTAATGATACCAAGGCAAATGGAGCCCTGCTATGTTGGCAGACTATTGCTGGACGCTGAAGAAAGATGTTTCTGATGCAAAGTACAACCGAAAGTCATATATCAGCACATTTTCCAAGTAAATATATTACTTTGTACGTCATTTTTTCATGATTTATACACATATTACAATATATCCTTTCACAAAATTTCATTGCTTTGTCACTCTGAAAGCCTGCCTGATAGAAAAATTCTGAAAACCGATATGAAGCAAGTGTAAAAAGTACTACCAAGTTCACCCACTTTACCTCGTGTGGCAAAATAGATCTGAAATTTTGTTGACCAGAGTAACTGTGAGAACTATTTAGGCAAGAAATTGCTTAATTTATAATTAAGTCTCTCGTGCCACATTTTATCAAAAGCCTGTGCCATATCATTCTATCTGTGATCCTGTGGACTTGGTATGTGGTAGAATGACTCTCTGTGAGAACCAAATTGTTGTTCTCGTGTTATGTTTCCATTTTCAAGAATTTATATTCCATAAAATATTTTTTGGTACGGTTAGGAAATTATAGGGAGTAAAGAGATGACCAATATCATTTCATTATCTTTTAACTTTAATCTAATGGCTGCGTTCATAAGATAATTTTCCCGCGTCATTACGTTAAACCATGGGGCTCTCTTCGGGCTGATTTCATTTGGAGTAGTGAGTCTGATATCACCTTCCTCCTGGATAAGATTTCGTCTACTTCATTTGGCAGGTAAGTCCCTGCTCTTGAAATTGTATACAAAACGCAAATAGATATGCCCATTACCTTTATTTTGCCATATTTATTTGCCTTTTGCTCATGTAGCATCTGGATTTTAGATTCGTGGATTTCTTACTCTTTTGGTGACTCTTGAAAGTGAATAGTCAGTTTTAGTGTGATTTGACGGTTTACCTACATAGCCACTATTAGTTATGTTTAATTTTTTGAATCTATCTTTTGAGTTACTGTATACGGTAACTCCAAAGAGAGAATGATAAGCATTATTTAGTGTAGTTTTCTCTGCTGGCGATTTATTTTATGACATATTCTTCTGAGAATCCGTTTTCTATCGTTCTCAGAGAACTTCAATTAAAACTTACATATAGCATTATAAATTGTTGATTAGTTTATGTTTTACTCTTTATAATCGAAGTGATTGTTTTGTGTGCCAATAGACATATTTATTGTAATATTCAAAAACAAATTGATTATTAAATTCATTATTTCCAAATACCTATATAATAATATTTAACTTTAAGTCTAAAATACACACCTATACATATACTAATTTCCATTTATTATTCATAAAAGGACGACCCGCTGTTGATGATGATGATGATGTATGCTCACAGGCGCACATGCACACATTCGCCTGTAGATAATATGCCATTTCACATTTCAGACTTGTTTTCTCCTTCGCATCTTATGTTCTCTCAACATACGAAGAACATAGCATTGCAAAAACAATCTGCACTTAATTATACCTCGTATTTGCATAGTACTAATGAGGAACAACCGAAAATGCGAGTAAATCATTGGTGTGTTAATTGCTACGAAGTGTAGTCGTGGCGGAGCTGCCACAATACTTATTACACGCACATAAATATCCCAGAAATGAGACTGTTGACACATCGTATTTACAGAACTTGTTTTATAGTCTACGCACAGCATTAATATCGGGGTGAATGTGAGTACGTATCTACACACAAGAATCCATATACATATATATGTACACAGCCTTCTACTTCGTTAAAAATTGCAGAAACAAGTGTTTGCGAATCGTAAAAGTAAGAAGTATAAACGCACACTTTCTTAATGATTTAAGTTTGTAGCGCATAAATGTCAATATTTCAACAAGCCACAAGCAAATTCAATTATGATGAAATAGAATCATTAGAATCATTAGATAACATATAATTACCTCATTATGTTTTAGTTACTTTGAATAGTTTATGTCATATTTAATCATACTCATAGTTGACTATACGTTTTTATGCTTCTTAAGTAACTTTATTTCTTTGTGATGTTACTCACTCATTAGTCCAATAGCAAAAACAGATAGTACATAGTATACTTACATAACATCAACACATTAAAAAAACAAAATGACATACAACCACTTAAATCTTAAAAAGAATATGCAAATGTTATAATTTAGGCGTAAGGGCGAACTATTGAATTTTTTCTTAAGATTTAACTGTAACAATAAAATAGCGTGACGTGGTGAGGAACATTATGCAGCGATTCCACATCAGTTGCCTCAAAGATCCTATGACCATATTCGCAATCTTCTGTTGTTTATTTGCGATAAGAGATGTCCTAGTGAAGTTGATTGGGTTGACTTTCTAATTTACCACATCGAAGCTTCCTCAGTCTTCGGGAGAAGATATTTCCGAGAAGATCTTAAAATCTTCCTCATAAGCGAGTACAGGAAGGTCAGTTTGCAGATCATTCATATAAAATATAAACAACAGAGAGCGCAGGTTTGATCCCCGCGGGACGCCTGAAGCAAGAATACACTCACTAGAACAGTATCCATTGTAAGTGACATAACACCTTCTTTGCTTTAGATATAGGAGAAGAGTAACAGCAGATGGAACATAACATAGAGAGCTCAACTTAAGCAACAGCATTTCATGATTGAGTATGTCAATAGCTTTAGAAAGGGTGGATAAATTTCGTCAACCTGGTCACGTCTATCCAAGGTCTTGCTGATATATTGGGTTATTGTTGCTAAATTAGTAACTGTGGATCTCCCAGCTATGAAGCCGTGTTGAGTTATAGAAACAAGAGAACGAGTGCAATTATATATACGTGCACACAACTATAATTAGATAGTAGTTCACTCTTATCCTTTTATGCAAAGGGACAATCCTATCCTTTTCTAAGGTTGAGGAAAAATACCAGATGAAAGATTCATAATAATTTTTAGAAAATGCAAAATACAACACCGGACAACAGACTACCATTCTGCATGAAAGCAGATCTGCAACTATATGCCGCCAGACACGCAAAGCCATTCCCAAGCTATCGCCAAATATTGCCTGCTTCTTTCTCACAGCAACCTTCGCCAAGTTGTGGGACTGTTAACTGGCCACTGCAAACTAAATAAGCACATGCACGGCATAGGACTAGTTACCAGCCTCCTCTGCTCTGAATGTTACATTGAAGATGAGACGCCGGAGCATATTTTGTGCCACTTGCCGGTGCTCGTCCAAATGAGAGCCACTATTCTGGGCAATACTGAACATAAGCAACATTGGTGGCGCCCCGACCGCCGCACTACTCAAGTTCATACTCAAGTTGGGTTGGCTCAGGTAGGGAAGAGTGACACCACCGGAGGAAGTAGCACAAGGGGCCCAACATGGTGACCCAAGTGGATGCGGTTTATTGCCATCCTCCCCCGCTATCGAATCCAGAAGAGGAAATACAAACACAAATCTCCAATCACGTATTAAAAAGCTGGGAAACGTATAATCTCCTGCAGTGTGTTTATTCGGAAAAGTAGCCATAAGTTACAAGTATATCCTCAGTAACTTACGTTCCTTCAAACAAAGGACAAACAGGAAGATCTTTCGCAACCCGAATGTCCGAACACCCTAGAAGCTACGTAAACAAGAAAACAGATTCTATTTTTGCTATCCATTGTTTATATACTAATCATAAATTTAATTCTAATTTTGACATTTTACATGTCCAAAATAAAAGTAAGAAACTTTATTAGTGTTTTGATATGATAAACTAAGTTCAGCTCTGAACGGTCAAATCGACTTATATTACTCCCACTACTTCATGTTAATGTATAAATATAGTACCCACAAGGTTAGTTTACTTTCATCCACCTGATAAACCCACTGTCTAGCAAAATAATTGTAGTAGTTTTATTAAATTATTTGCAACTTCTCAGGGGCTTTTAAACCTCCAGATTACAATATTTTGATTCAGGTATTAATTCGCAGTTTATACATCAATAAAGACTGGCACTGCAGCACGAAGCAACAAATAATTAAATATTGCCTGCTTTAACTCAAGAATAATACAAGCAGAAGCAATACAAATTATTGAGGTAACCCATTATAGTGAAAGCGAGCTTAATTGCAGCAAACCATTGAATTTAGATAATCGTCTAAAGCCGGTGCTACACGTTGCTTCAAACGTCTTCCAACGTTAACCACATTGCGATTTAACACATCGTGTGGCTGTATATGGATGAACTTCGTGCGTCAAACATTGGACGCTTGATTTTATGAACTAATCCGTCGTGGAAGTATATCAATCTTTTTAAAAATCACGGCATGACTTACATCTCTTCCAAACTCAAAACACGTCCAATTTATAATAAAGAAGTGTAATGCATCACTTTCCTAACATCAATTCTAAATATTAATTAAGCTGTTTGAAGTTTAGAGGAAAAGTTATAAATTGGCCTGTAAAAATAAACATAGATATTAATAATTATAACATAATTAAATAAAGACCCTACGTATATAAAATTTACTCCTACCTGTACAGATATAATCTACTTTGAATATAAAGTATATGTACAAGCATATCACATATAACAAGTTATAGAATATTAAACAATACTACCGGGTCATTATGCAAAACTTAATTAACCTTAACAATCAGGAATTGTTTGGGAAACTCACTCGGGAAACACTTTTTTTCATAAAGTTTCCTTCAAATGAATGGAACCAGGCTATACTTTACTTGACGTATGGTGTGATATAAACGGACGATTAGCATAACTAAAGCGGCTTCTTCGTAAGTTGGAGCAGGCATGCACAATCATTGGGCCCAGTCGAGCGAAACATTGTATACGCCATCGTCAACGAGAATTGCTTGGACCAGTTAGGCTAATCTACCGCTCTCTATATATAACGCCGAATTTATTGTTAATTGAACGGTTAGCGTCATGCAGTTAACGCCATAGAAAGGGGGCGGTGAGGTTCACTGAAAAGGTATGAATTTGTGATTATTTGCTTTACTAAGAATAATCTATGTGGTTAAAGTAAATAATATTGTGACATTTCTTCTTTAAATAGTTCCTTCTAGAATAAATTCATCGCAAAGAGGAACTATTAATAAGAAATTTGATTTGAAAATTCCTCATTGTGAGATCCACTCATGATCTAGTAATCAAGAAATCATCTTATTAAAATAACCAAATGCCTTGGTGAAAGACCGAGCATTTATTAAGTTGACTATACATTCGGACTTACACCGGTATATGTCGACAAACACGAATAAGCTCCCGTGAATGTTGGAAACGGCAGGTCGTTCTTGGGCGGTGCCAGCACCTTGTTTCTTGGCTTTGTCAGTCTTACGCAAGATTTGACAGCGTACGTGCAAGCTTGCTAATTTAATTTTTTTATTATTAATTATAATTTGTGTTCAATGGCTACTGCAGTGAATCGTGATGGTTTTTGAAAAGTTATATGCCTTAATTAGAAGTAAACTGGAAGACAATTGTTTCTATTTTTCTCAAGAAAAATACTTTAAATTCTTTTCTGAAGTCATTTCTGCTAAAATAAGTATAGTACACCTTTGGACTACAGACGTTTAAAACGTTTTGACATTTGAAAAGTTAGTGATGAAGAAAAGTTAATCGTGCCATTAAAGTCAGAAAAAACGAATTATGTTACAAATGATGGGTTGTTTAATATACTTTACGAAACTCACATAAGAACAGGCCATGGAGAAAAAACACTAATGCTTAAAGAATTGCAAGTTAGATACAAAAATATGACTTATGAAGTTATATTGTATTTAAATTTGTGTAAACAATGTCAAATGAACTTGATGGACTTGCAATCACACAGGGATGGCGATTACAAGTTTATAATGGTATATCAAGATCGTTTAACCAAATTTGTCCAACTACGCTCTTTAAAAGGCAAGAGAGTGGAAGAAGTAGCATTTCACCTTCTTATTTTTTTAACATTTGGTGCTCATATTGCATTTGGTTAATGGTAGAGAATTCAGTAATCGAGTCATATCTGAACTATGCGCTATATGGAAAGATGTTAAAATAGTGCACGGAAAACCTCGCCACAGTCAAACACAAGGCTCAGTCGAAGAGCCATTCAGGACATATAGAATATGTTACTGCATGAATGCAAGATAATGATTCAAATAAATTGTCAGAAGGTTTGCCATTTGTCCAATTCGCCAAAAACCCAACTTATCACGAAGGAATACCCCAGAGTCCATACGAAGCCCTGTTTGGCGTTAAACCAAAAAGGGACATAGCATCGTCATCTCTTCGTTGAATTCGCTAACCATACTCTTTTTGGCTGTCTCTCCCCCTCCATGCATACCACATGTCCAAACCATCTTAGTTGTTGCTTCTCAATAGTTTCCAGTAGAGGTTCTACGTCCAGTTCCTCTCTTATAACTTCGTTCCTTATTTTATCTTTACGAGTAGCTCCTCTCACTGGTCTCAGGTACTTCATTTCTATGACTTGAATTCTGCTCCTAGTCCTGTTATTTAAATCTAGCATGAAGCTACCAATTAATACTATTCTTAAATTGTTTAGTTAGTAGCACAGATCGGATTGCATTGAAAGAAAGAAAACTACCCCACCCCTCCTAACCGCTAATTTATTAAAACCGACAATAATATGAAATTTTAAAAAATGGCTGCTCTAACATGGTTGACCGTGTTTTCTTCTTATAACATATTTTAACAAAAACTCTTAATTAATAAAATTTTAGACACGGTAGTAATCATTTACCAGATGGGCCTAATAAACTGTTGGAGTACTCTTCGCTGACAATAAGTGTTAAAAGAATTGAAATATATTTTTACTTAACAAAAAAAGTACCCACCTCTATATCTCATATTACCATTCTTTCTAATAATTGCTCCCATTTTCTGTTATTATTATGTCATTTTAGTTTCTCTTTTTATCAACACCTTTTTGTTTCCAAACAATGGTTCCAAATAACTCTCCTAGAAATACAAAACTTTCGATTATTAGGATTATTAAGTTTTGTCTTCCCGCTAGCTTTCTTGTGGAATGAGTATTGCAGTTTATTTTCTTTTCACCGACCTTTCTCACACTCGTTTTATTACTTTTTTGTCTCATTTACGGAGAACATCAACACATCGAAGACCATTAAATAAAAATAATTACATGCGAGCACAATTAGCCCGCCATTTTATATATGTTATTAACAATGGAACCAATCGCATACTCAAGATTGAAACTCCAAGAAAGACGTCCTGCTGAGTTTAGCCACTGATGCCGAAACCATGGGTCAAATCAAACCGTGTTGATGGAGTTATGCATGTGTCTATGTTCGTACACTAATACACACATATATAACATATGTATATACATATATATTTATATAGGGACGAAGAGTATATAGATTGTACCGTGTGGACGAACGAGGTCTGCCCTTTCACAAAAAAAAAGTGAAGCCCATACCATTGTGCGATCGGTCTGACACAACACACAATCCATTAATTACAAAAATCAAGAGCTCCGATTGTCGGCCTCAGCTTGCTTTGATGGCTATCCACTTCACATGAGCTTACATATTGTGTTTACGGTGACGTATTAAAGGGGAGAAAATTGACGAAAGAAGAAATTATACGCTATACGTAAAAACGTTAAAAGTAACTTCCGAGCTGCCCAGCTATTTTAATGTTTACGATCTCTGCTATTTTATACTAAAAATAACCTAAAATATTTTTAAGCTTTACTCTTAATTAAAAGTAGAAACATCAATAAACACAAAACATCAATCGTCGATCAACTCTGGCATAAAACATTTTTAAGCTGAAACAAATGTTTTAACATTGAATTACAATAATTATTTCCCCAACTGGATTTATTTCCATTACGAATGCTAATAAATAAGAGTCTATTAAGTCCAAAATCCGGAAACTTTAATTCTAAACCGTTATCAAATCGATTTAGTAAAAGCAAACAGACAAACGGAACCAAACGCGGTGTGTGAATTGAAATGATGTTCCTCTTCCATCTCGGTATTAGCTGGGTAAATATCTTAGGGAAATCGAAGTGGCCCTCTGCGCCCGTAGTGTTTTGCTTGTTGCTTGGCTTTTGTTTTAAGAACCGAACGGATTGAATGCTTAGCAGCGGAATCCATAAACCACCGGAAGTGTTAAGCTCCCATTTAGTCTAAGTCTGATTCCATTATCACATGCCCCTTTAACGATCTTAACCCCTTTTCCTTAGTTTATTCTCAGTTCTGCCCCTTCGTTTCCAGTTCCTCTCCGGCACAGTCAACAGACCAAGAATACAATGTTAATGATAATGTTTTAATTGTTTTTAAAAAGATGTTTGAATTTACTTTCACTTGCAGATTTCCTACATTACTAACACTTTCATTGAAACCAACATATTTAACCAATTATTTACAATTGATATTCTAAATCAGAGAAAATCTTAGGTAAAAATAATAAGTAGACTAAAATAACATACGAAAGAGACACAATGGAGGGGAAGATTCATGAAAGAGGTTCAAAAATGATGAGAGAGGAAATAGGATGTGAAGATAATATTTGAATTACTTATTAGGTTTGATTATTTGTCTTACTCCACCTGCTCTGAGTAGGAAGAGCAAACTTGATGCCTTTATTTGTGCCAGATCTCTACTCCAACTGTGTCTATATGTACTGAAGTACTGTTCTGAGGACAAACTGGAGCAAGTATAGGGAAGTACAAAAGTATTATGTTTTTTTTTGTGTAAAACGATCAAAACAATTCAAACACGTTTGGATAACATAACCTCAAAAGTATTAGTCTGAAGTTAAATACACGTTAAGTATGGGTATGTTTCAATATGCGTTATGGTGCATTGATTAGGTTAGCTGTCAAGTTGTTTATTTGTCCCAAAAAATGTTGATACTCTAAGTTACCCTCATTACGCCAGTGTGTTCAATCTTCAAATACTTCGAACTTTTAGAGCAAGACAAATAAACAAAACTATTGAAACCAACGCCATATTTTTTAAAAATATATATGTGTACCAGGTTATTGATTCATAACAGAAAAATACTAACATTTTTTCATATCTTCAATGGAAAGTTAGGGTAGTAATGGTTAACTAACGTAGAATATACCAAAACATTTCCATGGTAAACACTAGCGGGCATTAAAATTTCCAGTAACAATTATTCTGGAAATAGACGTATCCGGACACTGTATGTAAAAGATCAGAAATCAGCCGTAGGTTGATTTGATTTGCTTTGATGTGGACCCCAATGCAGAGAAAGGTCTTTCAAATCCCTTAACACTGCGGCCTTGAGGTCTATTGTATTACTCTGAATTCGGTTGTTTTCAGATCTACCACCCTGACAAGATTTAGTAGGGTGTGCGTCAAATTCTTTTCCGGTATGCCCCGCAGTGTGCCTATTGCACCTGATAGAGGGTTTCTCCGATGGCTTAATGCGTAGCATTCAAAAATAATGTGAGAGGCTGTTTGCTCCTCTTCATTGCATAATCTACATAGTGGTTCCTCGCTGTATACTCCCATTAAGTGTAGGTGTTTCCTTAGGTTGCTGTTCCCTGTAAGTAGACACGTCACCCTAATCTGCGTTCTGCTAAGAGATGTCCGAACAGTATGTCAGCCGCCAAACGTTGTGATGATTTCCTGCTCATCTGTTTGTCATGTTTCAGTCCTGCTACATGGTGCCAGTGTTTCTGGTGTTGTTCAGTCACCCGCACAGCTATCGCACCACGCACAGCAGCTTCTGTGATCCCGAGGGCTGGCTCAGGTCCAACCAAGATCATTTCGAATCCCTTCCTTGCTGGCCGGTCCGCCTGGTCATTGTCTGCAATTGCCCCATGCCCCGGCACCCACATCAGCTTGACTGTATTGTGTTTCTCCAGGTTTTGATGGCCTTGCACACAGTTCCATACCAACCTGGAAGATATCCGATAATAAGCCAATGCCTTTAAGGCAGCTTGACTGTCCGTGAGAATGTAGAGCGGTTGGCTTTGTGTCCCTTGCTGCAGACAGCACAGATTTGTATTGCACAGATTTCAGTTTGAAGCCGTAGGTGATCTAGTTAATATGGTCAACATTTTAAAGTCATCAAATCCAGTTTTTCCAAAAATAGCCTGCATATTTTATATCATATCGATATAAGATACATTTCAATCCTCCCTCCATATCATTCCCCATACCCAAAGTACGTGATAATGATGACATACGAGGTATTCTAAGAGATCGCTGCGTAATAAATTCCACAGGTATGAATATTGATGTACACAGTTGGAAATTCCACATCTGCTAATAAGAGCGAAAAATATGAAAAGCCCGTCGTTGTTGCCAATGCAATATACATGGTAGAGACTCTACCAAACGAGCGGGCAGCGCTGATCGCAGATTGCAGTAATCTGGCACACCTACATTTATGGCGTTTACCCAACGAAAGCGCACTACCGACCCCAACAATAACCGGTACCACGAAACTGGCGATCTGTAGATACGATTTGGCAATGTTCTAGCAATAATACATTGAAATCGGCATTCATTGTTTTATATACCTATATGTCGTACATACATAGGTATACATATATACAGTGCGCACCTAAAATGTGGAATAAATTCAGTAAAACCGAAATAATTTTTATTGGGGAAAATCCTCGAGCACGTTGATTCTTTTTTTTTTTTTTTTTTGATAAAAATACACATTTTTGCATCGAGTCGATTTTCCGCCATCATTTGTTTAGTAATAACGGCATTAACTAATTTTTTAAATTACTACCCCCTATTTTTTCTTGGTTTTGAGAGACCTATTCACTGGCGAACACAACCATTTGCTTTCAATTTGGTAAAAATATTGAGAATAGTTTTCGCACTAGATATAGACCTTTCAGGATAATTTACTCAAAACACGTCCCTAACCTGTCTTAAACTATTCTTCTTTTGGTACAACGTTATCATTGCCACCAGTTCATCTCTGTTTTATTTGCTCATAATTTAAATAAATTTCCTACTTTTCAATAAAATGAATTTAATGAATTTAATTTAATTTTAATGAATGCATATATTATTAAAGAAGTATTTGGCATTCTCTCCATAGGAACTTGATTATTTAAAAAATAATAAGTTACAGGTAAATCCCTTACTAATATATAACTACATAACAAGACAAGCAAAAATAATTTTTTTGATTGATAAATTGTGGAGGTAAAAGTTCATAATCTATGTTTGAAAAATATGATAAAACTTAATTTATGCTGCATAAATTCACTATTAAGCTAATTAAAATTTTACTTGCCCCACTTGTTTAATTTCTTTGTGAAAATGAAATGAAAATGTGGAAAACTATTCTGTTCTGTAAATATCAAAACACCAATTATCAAGAGGAAGGCCTAATACGACTTGTTGATATTACGAGTGGAGACAAATTCGAAATCCGATGGAGATTGTTCCAACATTTTAAATGCTTTTTGAAATGGATATAAGAAATAATATAGATTTCTCTTGATGTATGTTCGCAACACAGTCTGTGTTGTTATGGATACGCTCATACTACCTAAACTTTTCCAGTATACCTCAAACGTATTAATTAGATTAATCAAATTGAAGCGACATATTATTTAGTTATATTAAGCAAAGATGCATCAACATAACGTCTTGTTCGAAGAATCTTAATTTATAAGATCGTATAATCGTGCGAGTGAAACGTTAATGGTCTGAGGAAAAATACAGGAAGATACCTTGTATACGCAATAAAATTCGAATTTATAAAATAGATAATACGAAACGATATACCTACGTGCCCGCGAATGCCGAATTATATATAATTATGTGTTTAGTAGTAACCTTTATCTAGACAAACGGTCTGGCAATGTAATAGCACCAATAACAGCTTGAACCTTCTAACTCTATACAACAGAGGAAAAAGGTAAACCGGAATACAACTGCGGACATCTGTGATACAATAATTGATAAGCCATCCTGAAATCGTCATTTTAAACAGAAACTCAATTTAGTTTTTGTTAAAAAAAAATGGTGCTGCTCAAGCGTGTGTGTGCTGGCAGGCTTAAATAGGAAGGAATAGGTAGATTTTTTTTGTGGAGAGAACGTAACGAGCTATAATGACAGGTTATTTGCCAGGTCGATAATAGCAGACGATTGCCGTTGAATTATTATTTGTAGAATAAAATTCCGATTGATTAGACACAGCGGAGTGTGTAACATTAAATGGGTTTTAGATTAGAAGTACTATGGCACGTTTCTCACATTCCAACGTAAGCATATTAATAACCCAAAATAATCTTCTTCAAAACATACTATGTTATAACAGTTACGACAAGATTTTCATGAATAAAAAGCGGCATTATTCTCAAACAAAAAAACGAGGGATGTCCGGTTACTAAGATACGTTTGCGTGACACACCGCCTACGTCGCACAGTGGTCCAGGACGATTTTTATTATTTATCAACAAGCAGCTGTAAGTTCATCTTTAGCATACATAATCCCTATAGTCCATGTAAGTCTCCCTATAAATTTCAGCTGCTACTTTTTGCTAGTTCCTTGGAAAATAGAAGTTAAATAAATCAATTTGATCCTTTGTAAAACAATTTCAAACTAAGATTAAGTGTGAAAGATATATTAAATAATACAATTAAAGTTTAAATAATAAAACACTTATTACACGATAGAAATTGAAGAAAAATATGTTTTTTTAATTTTTCAAATTAATGCCTTATATTTTCGCTCATGATTACCGCCTGATTTTCGGCTCAATACTTTTTCCTTTTAAAAATCCTTTATAGTTGATTTCATTTTCCTGAAAAAATTGTTTCAAAATTCCTATTGTACAAGAAGTTATAGATTTTGGTCGCGGACATGGTATTCTGGATCACTGTGCGTCGCTCCGATCAGGTTAAAACTTGCACACATTTCAGATGTGCATATGTACGGTATAGGCGGTTATTGTCATTGCCTTAGGTTCAGTACAACGTGTGCAGTGACAGCGGCACAATGTCAGTTCCGATCGAAACATACTCCAAGTTTGAAGTGCGAGGGGTCATTCCTTTTTGCATGCAAATTAAGAAACACCTACCGAAATTCATAAAAAATATACGAAAGACCTACCGAGAAGGCGTTATGAGTCGAAAACAAGTTAGTGTTTGGTGTAAACAGTTCAAAAGTGGACGCACAGCTCTAAACGATGAACCCGAAGGTGTGCAAAAAAAAACATCAACAACGAAATCGGATGAGTCCAGACGTGGCTCCTTCTGATATTCATTTGTTTGGGCCGTTGAAAGCTCATTTGTCGGGTAAAGGGTTTGAAAACAACGACGCAGTTCAAGAGGAAGTACGGCAGTATTTTACAAATTTGTATCGCGCCTTTTACGAAGAGGGTTTACAGAAGGTCGTGCCTCGCTAGAATAAGTGCCTTAACAATGGCAGCGATTATGTTGAAAAGTAGCTAACAGTTCGCGCTTTTACTTAGTCCATGTTTGATTTCTACAAATAAACTAGTCTGTCTGTAATTCTGTAATTCACAAATGTTCCTTGGTAACCGGACATCCTGCGTATTTATTATTGGTATATATACGTATTTGTGCTTCCATAATCTTTGCTCAAGCTTTGTGATTCTTCTGCAATATTATCTTCAATTAATTATCATATAATTAAGTTAGATTTAAAGAGGAAATAGATTATATCATACAAATTTTTGCGCATATTAAATATAAAAAGATATAGAAAATTACCATAAATGATGTCCAGCATGGAAATAACACAAAAAAAGTAAAGTAAGTAAGTATATACCAGTTTCTCACAATTAAATTCACTACTACTGCTCTGAATCATTGAAAAACTTATTAAAATTTTACACATGTGATATACTGGTAACTTAAACATAATGTTGGTTGCAGCTTTCGGTATTTTAAATGTAGTTATGACAAGAAGTATTAACGAACGGAACATAGAGTCACTTTATTAAGAAGCAAATTTAATTTAAAAATTAGCGGTGTATATAATCGTTCATTCTAAAAGAACCATAGTGAGTTGTGCATTCAGGATAAGTACCACTAATTTTATATTTCCAAAATCTCAAAAATCATATTTGCAGCTTCCACTATATTTGTTTGCAGCAGCTATTGATTTCAAATGGACTGTAAGATGCAGATCAACATATGGACAAAACATTCAGCAGGAGGAAGTTGAGAATCCAATAAAATCCCCAACTTTTTTATTTTGTTGTCATTAGCAATTGACACAAATCCCATAGAATAATTCTGGGATAACACAGTAAATGTTGACATTTACTGTAAGAAATTGATAATCATTTACAACCTCAAATTCTGTTATAGTTGCACCAATCCTTAACAATAAGTAAGTTATTATGTAAATGAATACAATTGTGAATAGATTTAAAGGAATTATATATCGGCTGCATACACTAAAAACTACAAGCCAAGCCTAGTCAAGAGGTGTGTAAGTACATAGGTATTGAATAGAAAAGAGTTCAGGTTTGAACCTTGAGGCACACCTGATGTCACTGAGCACACATCCGACGACTATCTGTTGTAAAAAAAACGTAGCCTCGCCTTATAAATAAGGTGACAGAATCCATTTAACAAAATCGAGAAAAATCACTATGAAATTAATAAAGTCAATAATTTCCTGATGACCAACCTGTACATCCGGTAATTTAAAAAAATTCAGACGTCGTCATCCAATCTCAACCAATCCATTCAACAAATTTTATTGCTAAATTTGAAAGCGTTTGAACGTAGGGATATTTTATTTGCGATATGTGATTTTTCTATTTTTATAACCCGTTAACCACAAAACAGATTATTTACATAATCAGGAGACGAATGGAGAGTAGTTAGGGATCAAAATAATCGAACAAACATCCGGTATACTAATACCCCATCCTTTCTGTTCTGCACTAGAACCAAACTTGAACGCAAATATAAAACCATATTATAAACGTGGAATATGAACAAAAGTTCACCACATAGAAAGCTGTGAGTAAGTACTATCATCATTTACTAATGGCTATCTTCCAAGAATTAGAGTTATTTCCTACAAAAAAATAACCATTAAACAACTACAGATAAGATTTAACCATCTCTCATCTAGATAGACATGTGAAGGAAAATAGAATTAGAAAAGACGTGAAACAAGCAATAATAAAAATAAAATAAAGTAAAATGATTTTACATAGCTGGTCACTGCCACATTAGGAATGAAATATCTAACAAAGGATTTTATCGGAGAGAATTAAATATACGTTCTGGTTTCAATTCTACGCATGAATCAATATAAGAGACTGTTAACTCAATATAAGATTTATTCGCTATTATACTATTCTAAGAGACAATTTATTTTCAATTTAAATTAAAGAGAACAGTATTTTAAGTGCATTTTTCGCAGATAACGATTAGCGGATAAATATATTAAAGGGGTTGAATTTTGTATGGATTCGAACGAAACAGAGACAACATACTATATCTCTTCGGATATGTGTTTTCCCCAGCTGTATAATGTTTTTAATTAAACAGTAACTCAATTAATACACCATTTTCCCCGTTAAGTTTGTTATTTTCTTCATTAGTTGCGCAGCTGTTCTTCATATATTTTCCCTGTGACGAGCATTATAATCAGCCATGGAAAGAATATCCATATTAAGGGACCTTCTACGGCCAGAATAACTATTATTGTAACTGTAAATAACATTATAAGGAGGTGTATTAATTATAATTCATTCGTACTGGAAATAAATGAAATATATAAACAAAATATTTTGTATTAGCATAACAACTATAATTATATAAGATAAAAAAGTTACAATACATTATTCTTATCTATACAAGAATTATGAGTATTATCTAAACCTAACCACTTAACGTATGCTTTGTTTCGTTTTCTTCATAAAAGTAAAAATAAAAATAAAAATTCCGTTACCAGCTTGATGAATGAAGAACACCAGGTACGTATTTCGGCAACTAAGTTGACATCCTCGGCAGAATCTACAAAGGAAAATAATGTTAGAGGTAGCACTCTGGGAGATATGTACCACACAGAACACCACTTTAATAAAACTACCTTCCGGCTTACAATCTATGTCTATATATGCTACCAAATCGTTCCGATTCGTTAGGCGTATTTCGTCACGCTCACTAAACCGTAACAATCCACTTAACAATAATATTTCTATTATCTAACAGAGTAGGTCAAATTAATTACAATAAGTAAAAATTGTTACAATGGAAAACAAACAAATTGTAAACAAGCATAAACAAATACAACGATGTAACAATCATATTACCGGTAAACATGAATTTCTAAATCAATAACACCACAATTATGAATATTACATTCGTTATAAATTTGCTTGCACTTGCCTACAATTTATTCTAAGAGTTCGTATAAACCAGCATGCGGAATGAGTCCTTTGTCAGAATTCATAAGTTTGTCCTTAATCTTATGAATATAAATACTCTCGTAACTATCCAATTCTCTAATATTAAGGACTTCATTAACCTAAGATTGCCCGTTGACATGTCGTGACCTGTTTCTGTAATATGCTGGACAACACTAGACTTTTGTGGTCTACCACCTCTAAAATGAGCAATGTGCTCTATAAAACGTGTTAAAATTGATCGCTTTGTTTGCTCAATATATTTTACATTACATTTTTTTTTACAATCTATTTCATAAATTCCTGATTTCTGATGTATCTCAATTTTACCTTTGGCGTTTCCTAAAAGGCTATTTAAAGAATTATTTGTTTTGTACGTGATACGTAAATTATAGTCTTTGAAACTTTTTGATAGTTCTTTAGTCGATTTATTTATTCATTCACAAATAGACTGCCTTGATAACTTTGAGGTATCAGAGTTGTACAGTTTTTAATGAACAATATTTGTTTATGTTTTTTCACGAGATTGTTTATCATATCCTTCTGAAAACCATTGTATTCCACGATTAGTTCGATGTGATCTAATTCTGTTTTATATCTGTCCTTTGTTAAGTTGGTTTGTTAATATTTCTCGTTAACAGCATTAATTTTGAAAGGACGCATTTTTATCGTCCTATGTTTAGTTTCATTATAAGTAGCAGTTATCTTCGTTAATATGTCGATCCATTCATATTTCCGACGTAAACTAAATTCCTCATACAATTTTTCTTTAATTGCACGAATAACTCTTTCGGCCGTCAAAGCCTTTTTAGTACTATATAACTAGAGTAATGACTGATCTTGTATCTTGCCATTAGATTTTTTAATTGTCTATTATAAAATTCCTTTCGCGCACCAATTTGTAGATTTTTTGGTTTTCGAGAGTCTTGTAGTAAAGTTTCTTGCATTGCATTTCGTATATTTATTACACTTTTACTTTTTACGGATTGTGTCCACAAGTATTTGGAAAAGCAATCAATAACTATGCGTACATATTTATAACCACAATTTTCTCGAGAGTAAGTTGTAAATTCAGCCAAATCCGCCTGCCATAAATCGTCCAATCTTTTAATTATTACTCGACGTATATGGAAATTCCTTTAATTCGCTAACAACGTCCTTCTTTACTTTACTCATTAGTTTTCACACAGTTCAAGATGTGCATTAACGCTGTCGTTGTCTCAAGTTGTTATGCCTTTAATTTATTTATTTGCACAATAATAATTGTATTACCGATGAAGTCTCTCTCTAATAAATAACTTCAGCCTCCTGCAATTCTTCAATAATTGTAACAATTTCGTTATTATGACTCGTATTAGCCGCGTCTTGCGAAGCCAATAAAAGTCCGAGACGATCCACTAATTCATTGATATTATCCCAATAAACGTATTGGTACGAAGTGTTAATATCCGCCACCAAAAGGGTACCGCCACGCCATGGGGCCTTTCGACATCTGCATTCCTCTTGAACGCGGTGCTACCCCTCAATTGTTTGGAGCTGTCGTAGTCATAACGATGTATATTAGTTTGTTCGAAAATTTCATAATATCGTCTCAGATTATCCTCCTTATAGATGATGGGATGTGTCTCATATATCAGTATCGTTTATCTCCAATTAAAATATCATTTCCATCAATCTCAAGTACAGCATTACCCAATTTCATTTTATTTGTTACTAGTTCGCACGTTACACCATATGTTGTGTTAAATGTATGTGTTGAGTCGCTGGATAAACCATCAACATACTCGCTAAGAATGGGAATTATATTTGCAAGGAATTCTGAAACCATTTGTGACCGATCTTCTAGCATTGTCTGCTACAATTGGTGAAATCGTCTAGAGAATCACGCCTTCTTACAGGTTCTCGATCGTCATCAACATCAAACGAGAACACTTGCCCAGGACTTAAAAATCTTACAGGTTCAATCAATGCGCGTGGAGAGGATCTGTGGCAGCTTTTGTGTCCCTTTTCACAGATGCATCAAGTTCTTGTAACGGATCTTTCTTTTGCTTACCGTTGCCTTTTTAACAGTTGTATTTAGTTAACTCCTTAGGCGGATCCGCAAACATTGAATCCTCATTCGAACGTTTCATACTTACTTAGGCAGCTTTGAGACACGTAGACAGGCAGTTTAGATAGCTTTTAGGCAGCTTACACGGTTTTTAGATAGGTTGACAGACAGCTTTTAGGTAGGTAGATAGGCAGCTTAGGTAGCTTTAAGGCTGGCACATAGGCAGCTTTTAGATAACTTTTAGGCAGGCTTGTCTGTTCAAGCGTTCCAACATTAAATGACAAATGAAGCTTGAGTTATACTTATATAATATCACAGGTTCTCCCTAATTGTTCATTCATTCTCCAGTATATTACAACCAATAATGTTTATCATCACGACATATTTGAAATTCACATGTCGGCCTGTTTGAATCACTTCAAGTCTCCGCAGCGTCCACCTTCTCACTCTCATTCCTCTTTCTCTCTCTAACACTTACGATGAGTCGACTTTTTAGCCCCATAAGAAAATACTTTGAAAAGTGGGCTAGAACCCCATAGCAGTACTGCTGGCATCTTAACCGAATGAGCGAGAATAGATAGGTTAAAGGAGTCACTTAGGCTAGGGTACACAACAGCAGAGGCAAGAGAAGAAGACGCTGAATGTGGAAATAGAACTAATTTTTAAGAGCAAAAGTCAGTGCTGCACGGTAGCTGCAAGAATAGGCAGATATTGAGCATCTAAGTGAGCTGTAATCGTGATATATAGACTCCTTACACCTTAGGGTAGAAGGAACAAAATTATATATATTGCAATGTTACCAAATGGTGATTTCTAAATGAATTTGTAAATTATAAATTTGAGTTCTAAGTTATGTGAAGTTGCGTCAAGTTGACACAAGCCGAGCAACTTCTGAAAAGCAATTATTTGACAATTGATAAATGAATTAATTTACCTTAATGAAAAAATGTAGTTTCTAGAATATTTGAAAAATATAATTTGGGTATGTTACGTACAGGACATTTTTAATAATAAATTAAAGTGGATAATACCTTAACTACCCTTTGTGTGTGCTATGTTGTGTTCCACCCTGTTCCTTTTCTTTTTCCTCGGCTTCTCACTCTATTTCTCCAATTCTTTCTTCTTCTCTTTTCCGGTCACCCTTTCTTTACACATATTTCACTATCTTTATGAGAGCTCGCAAATTTAATTTTTCTTGATTTTTGCAATTTGTTTACCTTACGATCTATTCATCACTCTCACAACTAGCTGGTCTTTTCGTCACCATCGCAACAGCTTTTTCTTTCGTTCCCGTGTAATCACTGTGCTGCGATACAATGCTACGTCAGTGGTTTTCGTACCGTAACATCAGCAGGAAGCTGTGCCTCATATGTCGATTCTATGGTGGCAACTTAGGCTCGGATAACTGCACCGTTGTTCATCTGGTAAATCCGTATCCGGTAGCTAACTTACAAATGCTGGAAATGTTTACATATGAATGCATATTTACATACAAAATTCTGAAAAAAAATAGTTTGAAAAAAGAAAAACAAAGAAATAAAAAATTTATAAAATCATACATTCATAACGGAATTTATTATTTATTGGTTTACTAAAAAATAGTCGGTAATATTCATTTGTTTAGTTTTCTTTTTAATCAAAAAGCATTTTCGGTTAGTGTGACAAGTTCTTTGACAATACTTTTAATTGAATCCTTCACGCCATTGTGATTACAAAGCAAACACTTAATAATATCGTGTGCATTTCTTTAAGTCGGACAAGAAAATTAGTTTTAGTCTATCCTGGCACCTTAATATCATTTCCGTCTGAACAGATTCTTATAAGTAATTTATTTCTCAGGAAATCTGTCAATGTTCAGTCGCTAAAAGAGATATGTTCTCGGATTCTAGGATTTTTTATGCATTAAATTAAATGATGATCGGCCCAGATGTCAGTCGTTGAAAGCGATATTTATTCTTACAATCGTTCTTTTAACCGATATGTTCGTATAGCCGATGCCTGTTTGTGTGCGTAGTTGTTGAAATACTTATAGGTATAATGTTTTAATCCGCTATTAGGAAAAAGATATTTTTTCTGCTATTTTTTGCTGCTACAGTTTCATTTCTGTGGTTCGTAAAAAACTTATCTTTAAATTATCTGTGCTCATAATACTAGTAACTCGATGGATAGAAAGAAAATATGCAATACTTAAACACTGTGATCTAATATTGAAACCTTAAGTATAAGGATGAAATATTTATGAAGGAAGTGTAGTAAACTTTACGAAAAATATTTCTTGTGTCCCTGTATATCAAGGCCTCAGTTATTTGCGAAAGTTATATTAATAAAGTTATCCAGTGATAATTTATATAATTTAAAATATGCAATAACTTCTATACTTGGTATTGTTTTTCAAAATGCAATTACTACTAATTGAGAAAAATATTTACTTCTTTACCTCTTGAATGTTATTTAAAGAAAAATTTATGGGAGTTAAGGCAGAGCGGATTCAATTTCCAGAATCAATACAGACGTCGATTGTCTCCGGGCGACATCAGCGCGGAGTTATTCCTTATGTATGTATAAAGTTCAATGCGGGAATACATAAACCAGGATTACGAACCCAACAGCGAGGATAGCAACAAGGATACACCGAGTACAACAACACGGACTGCCGTAGAGGATCGATACATACGTATGTAGGTATATAGGTATGTATACGTACATATAGAAATGCGATTCCTGCGCACAAATAACAATCGTAGAATCAGACACAATTGTACTGAGAAAAAAGAACGGCATCGGCGTCCAATCCGAGCGTCGCGACGGTGCTAGTCGGCGCCAGGGCGTCCAATCCCACTCGACATGCAATAAGATCCACATTTCTAGAAACTCGAAATGTGCCGAATGTCCCCATTGGCTGCTGTTTCCACGAATCCCAAGAATTTCTCTTATTGTCATTGCTCCGCATTGGAAATGGAAATGAAATCTACTCCTCCCAATTTCTGACAATACAAGTATTGTTTTCAATATCTAACTGAAAATGTTCATATGCTCCACATAAAAAAGAAATATTTTTAACGCGGTGATGATGTAACCATGTCGAAGGTTTTCACTAATTTCCATTTTATTAGGACAGTGACATACGTAAAACTAATAGAATCATTTAAATAACGTTTATTATCCTGAATTATTTACTATTATAAAATTTAAAACATAAAGATATTACGAATAAAGGAATGTCTACCGTTCCAAAAAAACATCTCACTATCAGTTGCCACATCTGTTAAATATTATGTTTTTTACAAGAAATAATAAGTTTCCATTCCTTGTCTGTAACTTACCTATTACATTTTTTAAATATATTCACAGTTTTCCGGCATACACAGTTACATCCACCACTATAATTCTTATACTACTACAATTGCCTTTGCTACTTAGTAATTTTATGATAAAAAATGGTAGATATATTTTTATTGAGAGCTTTAACTCGTAAAAGGTATTTCTTGACACATACATTATGTGTTAGATTTCTCACCTTCCAACTTTTCAATCGTCGAGTTTGTATACTTAACCTTAATTACATTACAAAAACATAACGTAGCCTAAGCTTTTGCACATTCATATTATCTCAAAAAGGGAAACACAACGTAGGTGTTGTAGAATATTCCATCCCATTAAGCACCATAAGATAGAAAACAAGGTTAATTCTCCCCGGCAACAATGACAAAGGCAATAACAATAAGAAACTGTGACCATCTCCGAGGAGTGTAGTCTCTCATGTGGAGAGGGCGGTACTGCTCCGGTATCGACCGCTGGCCCGGATGAGGACATTACCCGGAGCTCCAATACTCCGGGTCCTCCCCCCACCCAATCCACATCTCCAACTGCCGCCGCTGCATCTCCCACTCGACTCTTATTGTACTTCAAGACATATATATTTAAATTTTTTTTCTTTGTTCCAAAACCCATTTTCGGATTCGCTTCGATTTCTTATATGCATGTACTTCCCAGTTTTCACTGCAGCAATCTTATGGCAGGGGTGTTACCTCCGCAGTAACTTATTCTAAAATAACATGCGAAATAAAGATAATAATTACTGGTATGTACTACGAATGCAAACAATCAACTCTGTTCGTCAATATTCACGTGATATAATCCCCTTTTGTATTATACGCAGTGTTCCAAAGGTATGAAAAATTTCTATTACTTCTTAATTTGACAAGTAACAAATAAATTTTCGAATATAACATTTTCTAATTACTGACACCAGGCCATGGAAACAGACATTATGTGTATGTCAGAATTGTGACAAAAATTAAATGAATTATTTTTTTACAAAAATACCTACAGGTTGATCCGCAAGAACTCTCCTAAATTGCCAATACCAATTTTAATATGGAAACACTGTAAGATTGGCCAAGAGTACTCTATTTCACATCACCATATATACTGGTTTGAAAAATCAATACCTGTCAATAGGAGCGAAACATATAGTTCGTGCAATTAAACAACCGATTTTTGACATTTCGTCTTTTCATGACATAGTTCCCACGCATTACAAAGCGTATCATATGGTTTGACAGATATATAGATAGGTTATGGTTAAAAAAAAATACGAAAAACATCAATACTAAATAGAACGTCAAAATGACAAGTGTCAAGTAAGTGCGTTGACAACTCACCGTATCTATGCAACTGGCAACGCTCTAAATGAAGAAATCCAACGCCGACGGAATGTCACTAAATTTGACATTACTGCGCATTTGCTACATGTGAACTTGTGTTGGTATGATTTTAAAATTATCGCTGTCAAAGTCGGCTGTTTCGTTGCGAGAGTATATGTATATACAAACCTCCCTAGCTGGCAATGTAGAATAGATATCTACGCTGTATACTGTCACAGAGACTCTCACTTCTCCATCCAGCTGACTTAACAACCCTCTAGTACAGGGGTTCCCAAAGTTTTTCTTAGGCGGGCCAATTTAATATTACCGAATTTTTTGGTAGGCCAATAAAAACGGAATAAAATCAAAACAATAACCACGATTTTTTAAATATAAACTAAATAATATTTTATTAATACAAACGCTTATGATTAAAGTTCTGTAAGAATTTTTTAAAATACTAAAATATTTTATTGTATCTTATTTGTAATATTTATTATTTATTTTACTATTTACTTATTTATTTTTTAATAAAAAAAATATAATATATCGTATCGATACCGCGGGCCGAATTCACAGGCTTTGCGGGCCGCATTTGGCCCGCGGGCCGCACTTTGGGAACCCCTGCTGTAATACAACAACGCTAATACATTAAAACCGGTATTCAAAATAAAAATATTCTGTATCTGTATACAAATAAATTGAGATTCCTTTCAAGTCTATCAGGCACAAAAAATTATTTTGTCTATTTAATCATTTTGTTTCTTAATTCGCCATAAGTAATTAAAATAGATTTATTTTATATATTATAACTATATGTATCAAACACTTTCCGGTAATTTTAATATTTATATCACAATTAAATTTTGAAATTTTGGGTTTTTCCATAGTTGTCTCTTTCGAAGACTGTGCAAAGAGAGTGTTATTAGGAATTTCTGCGACAGAGAAAAGACGTCTCGCTAGTGTAGGTTTCCGTGGATCTTAAGCGCGATGCAAACATCGTCTAACGGAAGATCACAAAAAGAAATATCTTTTATAGACGACAAGACGACCTAGAACTGGACTGTAGATGCTGGGCCAAGGTTACGTTGACAAACGAATCCAAAATACAGGTACGTAAGTGAATATCGTTTCTGAAACATTTCTTTTAGCTCGCATTTTAATTCGAAGTATTAGCTCTATTTGTTGTTATTTTGAAGGGCGTTCTATTGAAAGAGGGTAGCAGTCATCAACTAAGCCTTTCGTCGCACCCATTCGATTTTAACATGGGAAAACGAAATTTCAAAGCAAAAACCAGCTATAATTTTGCATATTACAAACATGTACAAACAAAACTACATTTTATTTGTACATGTTTCTAATGCTTTCAGTTTTCTCATTTTATTTACATTATTTTGATATTCATTTGTTCAATTAATACAGCAAGTTTCCGTAACTAGTGGCTTCCTATATAAAATACATATACATTTTTCAAGATTTAAAAATAAATTCATTAACCGGTGAATTTTCCTAATTTTCTATTAGTAAAGATAGCAAGGGCTGTGGGGCAGCACAATTCGGGACTACACGTGCTTCGGGAATCCACGTATTCCCGAAACACGTGTCGTCCCGAATTAATTAATACTTGTGCGGGAGGAGTAATCCGAACAGTGTGTTTAATTTTCTATTGTTAGAAGCTTTACTTATACCCAATCGATTATTGATTGTTCCACAGTAATTTTTAAGTAAAGTTTTTGTAGTGCAGAATATTACCATTTTTACGATATATTCTCTAGTGTGAATAGTAGATTTATTACCATGAGACGAAAGTAAACTAATTTCAAAATGTACTGAATTCAAAATGCACGCTTATTATAAACAGTTAAGAAACCTTCTTCAAATTCGAAAAGAATTTTGTTAAAAATAATATACGCACACAAAGTTATTTGAACAATAAAATCTTTTGGATAAACCAATTTTCCTATTTATCTTCAATAACTAGTTCGTCATTGATAACTACAATTTGTTTACAGAATTCGCACTTTTTCACAATTTTTCTTAGGGTAATGTTCCAAAAATAACCCATCAACTTAGTTGTTACGGATTTATCGTTACTTACTTCTACATGTTACATCGCAAAGATTCGCAATTTTAGAGTTAATAATGATTAAACTTACATCTACAGTTTCACCGGTTATTGAATCGATTGCTGTCGAAAAATGTATAATAATTTCTTCCATAAAATGTAACTCGTACACACTATTGTATTTAGAAGGAGTAAAATATTTTCGAGGAATAGCAGACATCCATTTTGCAAGTAAGACGACATCACTCGGAAACTGAAATGTGTGTACTTTCGGACCATTTTTATAATTTTCCGTGACAACCAGAAACATAGCAATGACACAGCACGTACAAACCATTGTAACAGATAAGATAACACAAAAAGTAGCACTTAAAAACACTAATATAATTGAAATTAAATTGACAAACACGTGCATGCGAATTGGTGTAACCTTATTATTCGCCAGCTTGTTTCCCACTGCTATTCACCTATCAATGCTCACGTAATAGACGCGTGACGTCAGAGCACTGGGATCTTTTACTATGGTGCCATACAAATATGTATAAATGTGATTAATAACTGGGAATGCTAAGAACCCATTATCGTATCACATTGCATTGGTTTGTTTTGTCTGTAAAATGTAATAATTACACTGGTTAACAAGACTTTTGTCCCAAGCACAAAAATGCCTGATTCCCATATACTTTTGCATGCTGAAATCA
>JARFOC010076073.1:0-15424 GCA_031763485.1 Osmoderma eremita | reverse complement strand
ATCGTATGGCAGTCTACCAATTCATTGCAACACTTCAGGTTTTCTGGTGAGTATAGGTGTGGTGGCTCCTAGTCATCATAGGAGAACATATCCCTTTCGGCTGGACGTTGTAAAATCCATATTTTCTGTCGTACTTTCCAGTTTTCTCATACTCATTATATAATTACCTGTTATATAAGTAACGTACCTGTTACAACATATATGATATATTTGCAATTAATTCCTTAAAATATTAATTATTATATATGTACTTACAAAAACAAAAGATAAACAAGAAGAATTATTTTTAAAAATGTCCAAAACTGCAAATTAATCACGCAAAACACATCATATGCACGAAACGAATTTGTACCAATGTAGCACGTTGTGGCGCAACATGGGGCATGAATCAGCATGAACTATTTGGCATGAATATAGCACCAACTACATTCACTCAGAAACATCTGCTGGGCTGGGAGAGTTGCGCCGCCATGACAGTTTTACTCCCTCCAACTTAGGATTACATACCGCGATGTACGCTTACACTTCGCTAGAGCCGGACAGCTGGCGATAGTGGGGATGAAATGGCATATCTACCTTAAATAACAAAAAATAGCATTTGGATTTCTTCATGGGCTCTCTGGGAAATCTGAACATTCCAGATAAAAGCAAGTATAAAAATGAATAAGAACTTCAAAGGAATAACCTATCTGAAACACATTCTGATATATTTTTCCGTAACAATTTGTTAAAGCGAAAGATTTATAAATTGGATTTAATATACTTAGATATCCCTCTCCAAATTTTATAATTTGACAAATTCATTTTAATTAAAACATGACTACATTGTTTTATCTTTTATACCGCTACAATAATATCTACGTATGTTCTGTATTATGGAGGATATGCTTGTTGCAGAAAGCAGAGACAAGCATTTACTCTATATTACAAAACAAAAAAAGCATGTAAAGTTTGCGTAGTGATTGAGTGTTCTTTATTATTTTCGTTACAAAAAAATTGGTGAGAATAGACAAATTTAAGACGATTCTAATTCGTTGCTTACTTTACTAATTTGAGTTTTTAGCTTTGATATCCACCGTCCTAAAGTCAGACTTCCTAGTTAGGGCATACTTATAATTATATCGATCATTTAGCAATGGTTTGAAATAAGCCCCAAGAAACATGTTTAGGAAGCAAGGGAGAAAAGTAATATCCTTGGATGATTGAAAAAGGCATGTTTATGAGAAAGAGAGGAAACTGGCTTCAAGAAGAACTTACAAATAAAATCCAAATAAAAACAGTACGCAAAAAAGAAATAAATTAAAAAAAAAACTGTTCGTGGTTCTATATTTATTTCCTTTATACAATTACTTTGTTTTCTTTGACCTTTTTATAGCTTTTGTGTCTTAAATTTATGTTCTATTTCATTAGGTAAAATATGTGTTTTAATATCTTGTTCTTACTGTTTGTTTGAGTTTTTAGAATTCTTTTGTTTTTTTAAAATTTTATGTTCTTGAGAAATATTTTTATTTATAATTTTTATTAACAAATTTATTTGTAATCCGGTATTTCATTCTTATATAAATGATTTTTCATTTCCTCCGCATAAACGTACTTCTTACAAATTTTTCGAATATAATTACATTATTGCACGAAAATCTTCTAAGATGTGTACTTATAATTGTACACACAATTTGTTGTGCGATATGACCGAGCTTCCAAAGTGTACTAACCTTGTTTCCAAAGATATATTTCTTGGCGTTGATTTCTAATCATTGCTAATGATTAGTGACAACTCAATTAGAAACGCAATTTTGACAGAAATAAGTAATTTCACCAGCACTACACTCCTCATGTCCTCAATTCTTACACTCCAAACACTGTACCCATTACTCCTTTGGCCGGGTATTAGAAAAAGCGTATAAGCAAACTAGACAATTTTACTCTATAAACTTGTAAAAGTCTCTATAATTTTTTTTCTTGTTTATTTGCCTTAAAGATTTGTTTCCTTCAAAAATACTCTTCCTGACATTTTTTAACGTTAGCAGTATGGCAGTATAGTGACCAACACGTTCTGTAGTGGATTTCCGTACTCCAGCTTTCGGAAATGGGCGTATAGCAGTAAAAAGACATTATTTTTTATGTATACTCGATAACTAATATTCTTAGTTATATAGCTTTTATATAGTATTCCAAAGATAACTTCACGTTAAATTTATCGGACCTACGCGACCTACAAAAAGCTAAACTCGCTGCCGGGTTTTATTTACAGAACTGAATCAAATAACGTGTCTCCTCTTCATTCTTTTCTGTTGAAAATTACGTTTGAGCGAAATATCCGATGAAAGTTCTGAAGATTCTATTATTAGAAAAAGAGATATATCGTGATGTCGCAGTGGTGCTGTATATATTTGTTCGCATTGCACGTTACCTCGATATATACGCTGGTGCAAAAGTAATTTTACACTTATCAAGTTAACATAAATATTTTAATTAAATACGAAAACAAATAAACTACTCTTCATAAAATGTTACATATTTACAAAACTTTCTTTTTATACTCAAAATGTTCATTAATATATACTTGGAGTCTATCTGGAGTACTTTGACACACCCGATCACACAGCTGAGTATTTGTATTCAGTTTCTCGAAGGTAACTTTTTAGATTTTGTACAGCTAGTGGTTTCCTTACATACACTTCGTCTTTTACCACACCCCACATAAAGAAGTCCATTGGCTTGGTATAGGGAGAACGTGGTGGAAATTCAATACCTCTGTTGTTTAAAATTTGATCGAGGTAGCATCCAGGTAACATCTGTAGAAATGAGCAGGCGCTCCGTCCATTGGGAGTAAGGTTCATCAAAGTTGTCCTGGTGTAACCTCCTATAGTAGATCCAAGTACTTTCCCCGGTTAAGGTTGCCGACAATAAAGTGAACCTGTCACTCCACGTATTTGTGCACCACACATTTGCAATAGGTCGATTGAGCTTTTACGTGGAATATCACTTTTAACTTTTCGTCGTGTCCTTTGAATTGATCGACGTGTACCTACTCAACAACTAACTCTATTGTAAACTTCGTTGGGACCCGCATGACAGCTAACCACGCAGACATTGTATACTTCTCGTGTTAATGCGCGCTGTTCTAGGTCGCTCACTACGAGGTGTATTTAAAACACTACACTCAGTTTCAAACTTGGGGAATGAATCGTCAAAAACAGCCCCGCGCGATAAAGAGTGAGACTGAAAATGTTCTCTCCAGCACGTACACCTCTTTGTAATCAATTTTGACCTCTGGGTAAGGAAATGACTAATTGGAATCGTATGAACACTTAATTATTATTGACAGTTACCAAGCTGACAGTGTTATCAACAGTAACTATAAGATACAAGTTAAAAATTACTATCTACATTACATTATTAATTTGCTATATGTGAAGTTACTTTTGTGCCAGCCTGTATACAGACTCAGACCTGGAAATGAATCGAGAAAGTACTAAAAAATAATATGTAGTCGCTCTAATGATACACTATCGATATGAAGGCTTATATATAAGCACGATAATTTAATTTTATTTCAGTTATTCAGTGTATTACCGATTGTTGTAGAGAGTGTACATCGTATATGTATGTATATCATAAGAAATAAATAATTTCGAATTTACATAAAAAAATACGCGTTCCTAATTATCCTTCGTATTAAATTGCTTTTACAAAACTCTACTCAGTAAGGATTGCAAGGACTGGGGGTAGCACAATTAATGTCACAAAACTGTTTTCAAATCGGAGAAAAATGGTGTGGAAAGTTGGAGGGTACGGCCATGGGAATCAGCAGGATTGTAAAAGATGAAGACAAAGGTCGAAAAGGGTAATTCAAACAAGACCCATCGCTAATTACCTCCAAGAACATATAGCTCATTGTCGCCAGAACATATCGCTCATTATTGCCAGAACACATCGCTCATTGTCGGTACGGAAGAGCAGATATGTCTAGTGTTGCTGAGCTTATACAACAAATTGACATAATATTAAGGTAGATTATTTAAAATTGATGTAACCAGTAATGTCAACACCCGAGCTAGATTCCTACGAACCCATATACATTTTAAAAAAATATAGAAGCCTTCTTAATTGACATGAAGGACCAGCCGGTTTATCGAGTATGAGGGATTTATTACAGTAACAACACATAGTTAAGAACGACCGGGTAATATATTTCCGGAAATATTGCGTTCGGGTTGTAAGTAAGCGGATATAGATAGTTTATAGGTGCCTAGAGGGAAAATAGGGAATGGGAGAAAGTAGCATGCTTCACATCATTAGCTTACACTCATTCGAGCATGCTGTTGACGGTAGGAATCCATGTTTCCCGAAAGACGTGTCCAGAATTAATCAGATTATTGTGAGCTGAGGAGTGATTCGATACAGTGTGTTTAAAATTCAATTTATAAAGAATATGTAATTTTGTCATATAACTTTTATGTCAGTTTTACTATTTTTGTTCGCTGATGTTATTGCTTGACTTACCACTGATGACAAGAATGAATTTATTGTGTACAGCAATAAATGTATATTTGATTCACTTACACCTACTCCTACTAGGAGGTCAGGACTAAAAAATTTTTATAGGTTCATTTAAATTTCTTTCTTAGAAAGAGTCACTTTTGGCTGTTTTATACTTTTTATCGTGGAATTTTCTCATTTTATATAGGACTCTCTATTTTAGGAAATTATTCTTTACTGCGAAGATATGTCACCAGTATTCTACCTCTGTAAATAAGAAGCATACCATCAAAAAGTGCACCGTATGTATGTTTATTTACAAAAAACCAATGATAGTTTACCCCTAAACATCCTCTGGGAATCTCTGGAAAAAAACAAAGGTTGTACAGAAAGTTTATCTAGATGCTGTAGCAAAAGTTAAGCAAAAAGGGAAAACTTCAAAGAGTTTCAAGGTTACCAATGGCCTGAAACAAGGATGGTGTCTGTCCCTGACGTTGTTTAAAATATATCTCGAACAGGCCCCCAAAACATGGAAAAGGAAACGCAAAGTAATGGGTATTCTTCTAAATGATACTACCACACTTTAAACATTGTGTTTTGCTGGCAATCAAATTGTTATACCCCAAGACAACGACGATTTGGAGTATATGGCTCATAAATTTACAGAAGAATATAGGAAATGGGGCCTAGACGTGAACATAAACAAAACGAAGACAATGTGTATGGGAGATACTCCACAAAACATCATTTTAGAAAACGGATAACAAATAAAACACTGTAAGGATTACAAATATTTGGGACTACATATAACACAAAACGGGACGTTGGATCGAGCGATAAGAAAGAAATATGCAAGGCAGAAAAGCTATCTCTCTCTTGAATAGTATACTATGGGATCCAGGGATTTCAAAAGAAAATAAACAAAGAATTTATAACACAAATGTAAAGACAATCATTACCTACAGCGGTGAAGTGTGGCAATTGAAAGAAAGAGCAGAACAATTACTGAACGCTACAGAAATGGATTTCTGGAGAAGGACCGGGGGAAGATCAAGGAGGCAAAGAGTGACAAATACAAGAATAAGAGGTATAAGGGGAGTTAAACAGGCGATAATCGATGACATCAGAACAAAACAATTAATATGGTGCTGGCACGTCCAAAGAATGACACCTGAAAGACTACCAAAGCAAATATTTTCATGGACACCGCAAGGAAGAAGAAGTAGGGGTCGTCCGAGAAAGAGTTGGAGAGAGGGCATAGAAAACGAAATTAGCGGAAGGGACTTGCAGGAAGATTTATGGAGCGATAGAGAACAGTGGCGGTTAGGAGTCGTAAGATGGCGTAGAATGTTTTAAAACCGAATATATAATATGTACAAGTGGTAGGGAGTAAATAAATTACAACCAATCTCAAAAAGATACGTGGAAAAAAGTTAATTTGCTTTCCTATTTTTTTAAAACGATCTTTTCGATCAACTATTCATTTACAGAATAGTCTAGACTATCACTTTCGCACGATATTGCTTTAAAAAATTTCTCCGATTTACATTAACTGATGTGATTCACGGACAGGGTTTTACCACTACGACCGACAGTGATTGACGCGATACTAGACCCCATATGCTAGCAGAACACAAATAAGCACCATCCGGATCCCTCATCTTCTAGGCAATTTATATAACACCTTAGCGTCCACAACAAATACAAAGCGATCAATGTCAAACGAAATTTCCTCAAAAATTCGTCCTTCCTTGTTTCGTAAGGGAATACACACATGCCGAAACGGCGGTAAAGAGCAAATGTTATCGATTTGTTTACTGTAACGTTTCCGCAATAATATCCCTCGCATTGCTTTAAGAATTTACATGAAGAGGGTGTTCGCTATCCCGAACGTTTGTTTGCAGCCTTTTTTGCTCCGTAACGAGATAAAACGTTATCCCCGAACCTCGGCGGTTTTTATGGGTCACAGAAGATGAAGGAAGAAGATGAATAATAAATTACATGTTACACTAAGATAAGAAACGAAGGGTGTTTGTTAGAGGTTTCTTTTTTGATTAATCTCTTCAAGCGGTACCCTTATATTGTTTTCACATTGTTTTATGTTACATTGTGCTTAGCTATTGCCCACGGGTTTGCTAGATTGGTTTACTTGGATCCGGGTAAAACTATTTTTAAGAGAAAAATATAAATTTGTATAGCACCTCTACACCAATGATAGAAGAGGTTGCGGATAAGTAAGTAAGTAAGTAAAGGAATTTTTAATCCATAAAGTTTAGAATATAATTTAAGATGTCCTAAAATTATTAGAAACATTTAGTTAAGACATCACTAGATATGAATGTATTTGGCAGAAGGCAAAAGATATTTTCTCCATTTACTTTCTCCAAATATAAATTTGAATAAATACATCATGTAAGACATTTAAAGTACCAATTTTCACATCTGCAACACATTTACTTTACCAGGTATGATATCCATATCACATACGAAGTGTCCATGGGACACGAAACACCCTGAATATTCAAGACTGAATACTTTTCTCACAAAATCGCAGAGACACATCCACTTTTGATTGAACTTTTAGATAACAAAAGATTTTTATAGCTTCATCTCTCTAGTCGTAGGTGTCAACCCCTAAATTTTTAAACTGCACTTGGGGTGAATTATACCATATTTAATATATTGCATAATATGCAATACATTTTTCAAAATCCATGTTTTCGCTCTCGAGAAATTAACTTTTTGGGATATCTAGGCTTTTTCTATTTTCTATAAAATCTTAGATACATGTCCATTTTTGATTGAAGAGCGATAATTTTTGGCGATAAGCGATCTTCATATCTTCAACCCTTAGCCACAGAGGATATAACCCCAATTTTTTAAATTACGTTAGCACTTCAATGATACCCTATTTAAAAGCGTATATAATTTGTAATACAACGAAGTAGTGCTTAATATCGATTTCACGATTTTAACTCAGTTTTAGCTTCAATTACCTTTAACTCACAGAGAAGTAGTTAACTACGCTGATGTCACCTCTATAATTATTGTTTCTAATAACGTAGAGGAGCATAAACTAAACGTTAAAACAGCTATATTACAAATGGAGTAATGGTATGGAAAAATTAACCTTACATATATTGAACAAGCAAAGAACTAACGCATTGGATTTTACCTTAGTAAGGACTAACATACATGGTATTGCCTCCACGAGATTCCTCGGTGTATATATGGATAAGAGGTTGATTTGAGCCCCAGATTGACCATATTGTTAGAAAAGTAAACAGTGGATTTTATGCTATTACGAGTCATAGGCTCTTAATTGTTGGATCTACATTACGGACTTACTGACGCCTATATGGGGCTCTGCGTGTGTTAATGGTGCCTTTGTCGTACAAAAACGCTTGCTACTAACAATATTTAACAAGTGTTAATCGTATATTAGTTTAGTATATTGTTGTTAATATTACTATTGTTAATATTATTATAATGGATAATGCTGAGAGTTTATTTATTAGTTATAATTGTTGTAGGTACAGGATACGATGGCTTAAAATAAATTTAAGTTAAAAATAGCCCTTACCACCTTGTTGAGTAAAGAACTCTGTATACGTATTTCGGCAACTAAGTTGTCATCCTCAGCAGGAAACCACAAAGGAGAATACTATTAACAGTGGCGATCTAAGAGAAGGATTGCTCTTGGGGTGCTACGTCTGACATTATTTTCCTTTGTGGTTTTCTGCTGAGGACGGCAACTTAGTTGCTGAAATACGTATACAGAGTTCTTTACTCAACAAGGTGGTAAGGGGTATTATCTGTACGTAAGTCGAATATAGAATTTAACGGAGAACAGACGTGTTTAATTTGCGTTTGAGTTTACATACTGTTTAAAGTAAAACCACGGGAAACGTGTAGATTTGTTTTTAAGAACAATCGTACAGTAACGATTCCTTGTATTTACATTATACAAATGCGGGATCTGTGTCCGGGAGGATGATCATCTTTTTGATCGAAACGGTGTTGGCCACAATTATAACACTAGAGGGTGTTAAGAATCTCAGCACTCCGAAGCCGCGATATATGATCCATGTAATCTGTAAGAATGTTCCAGAATATATCAAGGAGTGTAGAACTACGTCTGAGGTCAAAAACGGGTTGAAATCCTTCTTGGCTGAGAATATCTTCTACTGCATTAAAGCTTTCAAACAATACTTCTTGAAATTGTAAATTACCTAAAATTTTAAATGAGGCATTATGCACCTCTGGTGTGATTTAAATTTTTTGGGGCAGGCACACATTCGACCAAGGGATTGAAGTTGTGATGTTATTCGTTCTCCAAAAGTAACCCTTCTTAGATAAAAAAAATCGCAGCGATATTATAAGAAAAGGTCTTCATTCTAAAGCATTCACCGTATTTCGTTTTTCTTTGAAGTTTCTATTGTATACCTCAGATATCGTAAATAGTTAATTTCTCAAAAACGAGACGGTCGATTATTAGACGGTTATACAACATTGTATTGCAAATTACATAAAATTTTAAATGAGCTTTCACGTAACCTTCGCGCAATTTAAAAATTTTGCGGTTGACGCCCTACGGGTAGAAGGTTGAAGATAAACAGATCATTGGTTTTCTAAGAATTGTCCCCCTTCGATCAAAAGTGAACGACATAATGAGAGATATGTAGATATTACTTGACAATATTCTGTATGTCTACGACAATGAATATATTTTATTCACCGTAAAAATGCCATGCGCCGATAATGGCATTTTTACGCTTGATTGTTTTGGCATTTTTGATGCTTCTTATATTTTATTCAATCAAGTAGACTATTTTGAGATCTACCGTTGACGAGTTGAGATAAAAATGGCATAAATATGCAGCATCAAATTAATAAAATTAACTCGTATTTTGAAAATGTAGAACGAAACCTTAAATTACCGTTACCACCTTAATGAGCGAAACACCCTAGAGACGTATTACGGCAACTAAGTTTCCATCCTCAGTAGAACCTAAAAAGGAAAGAAAGTGTTGGACTTAGCACCTCTGGTTAAGGCAGAACGTTGGGATTAGCAGTGAAATAACACTTTCACTTGTAAAGTATTTCACTCGTCAATTTCTTCGCTCATTACGGGGATAATGGTATTTCTTGATATAGTTCTATTACTTCAAGCCACTGTATCCTAATTGGACATACCTATGTCTTTCATTTAAATTAGAACTTATTCAACATTGCTTTGGGTACGACATATACTCGCTACAAAAATCGGAAATACACTGAACAGTCGATCGAAAATGAAATACTATGCGTCCACATCCTATCAGCGATGAGAACCCGGTGAGTTGCAATTCACAACGATGGTACGTACAGGGCAGTCGCTAGTACACCACATTTAAATAGTATATTTTCCGTAAAAGCATACAGAAGAGCCTCATAGGTATTAAAACTTTTCGATAGCATATCATTAGAGCTACAACATATTATTGTTTCGATTTATTTCGTAGATTCGCCTGAGAATGGCAACTTAGTTGCCAAAATACGTATCTGGAGTTCTACACCCATCAAGATGGTTTTATTTTTTACAATTTCAAGGCACCGTATCCTATTATCTTATATAATTACATTTAGTGAAATATTCGAATATTATTCCTACATACTCCTACGGGTTTATCCTGTCTACAAGCAGAGCGAAGTTTCCCAAAGGAAATTGTTTTTATTGTAACGAACTTGAGGTATTCCCCCGTAGGCTACAGGTTCAAAGGCGTCTTCGAGAGAATGTACAACTAGCCAAGAACGTACCGTGTTTACTTTGGAGTGCTGTTATGTATCGATATTGGAACGTGTTTGGGACTTTACGTTCCTTGCGTCGGAATGCCGCCGCCTTGGGGAGCATAGAAATTTAGCTTTTTGCTCATTTTAGCACTTTCAATACGTAAATAAAGCAATAAAGCAAACACGAGGTGAAATATACGGTAGTATCGGACATGGCTAGGTGAAGTATGCTTACAAAAATATATCGAAACGATTGTTTAAAAAAATTGAAGGGAAAGAAAGGAAAAATTGTTTTTATTACTGCAATATTTCAACACAAATCTACCCATAATAGTACGAAGATACGGAGGTTATAATTTAGTTTGCTGCTTCCGCTATTCTCATCGGGGGAATCTGCTTTATTATCCTCTTTGTGATTGTAGAGCTGTTAATCCGTTTTTGCCCAAGTTTCATATTAGCAATCCCAAGTGCCCGAGTTTTAAAAAATTATAAAACTACAATTTTGACGTCAATTTCATACAGGGAAGGGGGTATTCAATAACAAAAAGCATATTTTCCGTAATTTGTCCCTTTTGTATATAAAAAAGTAATGTTCCGATTTTGGAACACCGGAAATTAATGGGTGTATTGGGAGGAATATATAAGTATGTAAATAAAAGCAACACCCTTAATAAATTTATTCCAAATGAAATTTGACAAAAATGTACTTAGCTTTAAAAATATTTGATCTAACTAACAACATGAATCTTTTTAAAACAATTATCATGCAGATATACGCTGCACTTTTCGCACATCTTTGTCGTAATCTTATAACACATAGCACATCCATTTTGTTTGTGTGCAAGGACAATCCAATGCTTTAGACCGTCATATCTTATATGATTATGAACTCTTTCTAACAATAGCTTTGAAGTTTTAGGACGTCCAGCAATGGCGGGAATCTGTCCATTTTTGTTTTTTGCACTACTCCTCTTCTAAATTTTATAAAATCTACTTTTTTACAGTTGTGCTGACATCTATAACTTTGCCAAGCATTATGCATACATGTATCAAAACAGAAAGCAAATAGAGGCCACCACCACTTCTTACATCGTACACTAATCCCGTAATTGTTAATGTTTTGATCCATACGATCTACACCACCCATATTTTTATTGTATTGGCCGATAATATAAGGCTGATATATTAGAAGTTTCTTTTTTTCTGTTGATATCCACCTTTTAACTTGTCCAATCAGATTAACTGGATCACAAGAACTTACAACCAAAACTTGACAGTTGTCATTCCAGGATGTAACGGTTACTTGAGTTGCAGTATCAGTGAGATAATCGTAGGGTCCTCTGGAACCTTTCCTCATATCTGATTTTGATGGCAATGGACATATTTCTATTCTATTCGGATTAATGGTTCGGGTATAACTGATTCCCGATTTTTGTAGGAAGAAAAATTCCGATCAGCGTAAATCTTGAATGAAACATTTTTTTTGTAATTTTGCTATAAGTGTCATCACTACAGTTGTTCCAAGTCCTAATCCCGTGAAAGGCCGATTAGGCCAAGAAACGTTCATTTAGCATGTCAATCTTCGAACTCTTGCGAACTTATTATTTGCTGTTAAGTTTTCGTTATCAGCACAATGAGCATACTTTTTTTATTATGCCAAACCTGTTCCTTCGCATTGCATTTGCTACTACAGGATTATAAGTGTCTGTGTCAACTTCCCATAGCATACGCCATCTTGGAACGTGGAGGCGGCTATAAAACATTTAATATCAAAATTATGATCATCTTTTTGCTTTGCGTATTTTCTTTGAGATAATTACAAATATCAGTATCAAAAAATATTTCAAAACAAGAAATAACCTCCATGTGCGATCTTTCCATTGCTTGTGAGGGTGATCAGAATACGGTAAAAGTAGGTTGTAGTCAACTTTACACCAATTTCGTTGAAGATTTTCCGTTGAAATTTCTGGTTTTCTGGCAACTAGCTGAGATAATGGTATATTATCATCGCTTTCGTCGCTAGATTCCAAATCTTGACAACTATTTTGGATTTGCGTTGATGAAGTTTCAGCGTTTTCATTATCGCCGATATACAAAACTCCATCAAATTTTTTTATTTTTGCGCAAGCCTCGACTTCCATTTGTCGACCACTAAGATGATTTGTATCGGCTGATAGAGTTTCATCATCATCCGAATCCTCTTCAGACTCAAGACCATCATTAGGAGGAGTAATAAATACATCTGCTTCTCAAAATTCATCGCTTTCCACCAAATCAATAAGTTCTTTAGGTGTAAAATACCTAAAACCAAATATAACTCGTCCACTCCCAATGTTCCAATAGTGGAACAATTTGAAAAAATCGCGATTGCGACAAACACGAAATCAATGGATCGATCAGTTATTTGTGATATAACCTATCAAGTAGGGTTGCATACTGTAATATAATAAAATCTCTCGAATTTGAAGTAAAACTTGTATCGAATACTTACTTTTTGGAGGTCATTTCACCGACGGAATTACACATTTATAAATCAACACGTAAAACAAAACACAATGAAAATTAACTTGAACTAGACTTCTACTTTAACATCCACATAATGTTCGAATTGGCAAAAATAAAAAAAAACTTGCGTTTCTTTATAGTGGGGGAACTGATTACTAAGGTTCCCTTATCGGAACACCGGGAAGGAACCGGTTGTTTCCAATATTCAAACACTGAGTTAAAATGGGTATTATCTTGGTTCCGAACTTTTCCAACCTTTTAAGACTTAAACGCCAATGGTCATTTTCAAAAAATACCAAAAGATTTTCCAAAATCTAAATGCTTATTTCCAATCAATTATGAGCTGTTACCAGTTTGTTTTGATTACATTCCCAAACTCATTTGTGTCGCGTCTAGAAAATGTAGATACATTTTCTAGACGCGACCTTAATAGCTATTATTCTGAAACGAAAAATGGAAGGTGACTCTTGAAAGCTTGACACAAGAAATCGACTTTACGTGCTCTCGGAGATATAGGTTGTTATACTTTAGAATTTATATTACGACGGAAGACCGTACAGTATATTCTTGTGTGCAAATAGGTGTATTACATAAAATTCCTGGATAAGGGACTAGCTCAATGACGCTTGAGATTGAACTGCAGTATTTCGTATTGGTAGCGCTACCTACGAGTATACAAATATGTGAAGTCGTAAAGTATGGAATAAAATTCATAAAATCGAACTTTTCGTAAAAATGCTGGAGCACGCATGGTATTTTATACAATAAGCATATCTTAGTAGTAGATGCTACTTTTCTTGACATTTATTGAATTTATGAAGCCATTAATTTTCTTATTAAATACCAGCCTATAGCTTTTCCAGTGATTTTTACAGGTTATGGTCAACTGACCATTGGTTTTTCTCCGAAACTTGTAATTCAATATATTACATTTCTGTGAATATCGAATGGCGAACGGAATACTATCAAACAGAAGAAAAAAAGTATAGATTGCCATTGAAAGGAAATCTGGATGAAGTCATAAATTCAACAAATATTGTCGAGCAAACTAGCATCAAAATTTGAACGACTAGTAAACAATTTACGGATATATGGCTCTTTCAAAAGCTAAAGAAATAGCAGCGTTAACATCGGGATGAAGATCTACGGTCCAACGTACTTCTGAGTGTTGAGGAAAAGCACTAGACTTCCACTAGAGAGATTGCTGCTAATTTAGGAACTTCCAAGGATACAACAAATTTTAAAATTTTGATCGACTTTGACGATCTCTGTTTGGTTATCGTTGCGAATAAAGTTTTGGAGCTCGATAAGTATTATCACCGCATTCAAAATAAACTCGAACCATATATAAACGCTGTTCGTTCATTTTAGGAAAAAAAAATCAGCTTAAGTTATCACATTGTAGCATCACAATGCATTTCGATTCGTTTCCAATGCTAGTGATATTCCTGCACACAACTAAATAATTATTTTTTTACTCTTTTTGAAATTTTTATTGGATAAAGGTATACTTGTAATACATTGTTGTTTTCAGAAAAAAATTCTCCATCAGAATCATAAAAAAAGTAGTCTTATTTAAAAAAAAATGGTCCTAAATCCAAAAAATCGCTTAATGGCTATAAATAATTTTATCAGCTCATTTTATAGCCCACATCCAGCCATTTCATTTTCCGTTTCAGTTATTAAAATCGGACTATAAATAAAGGCGCTACGGACTTTTTTATAAGACAGCCTGTATAATGTCGAATGTGCAGAATCCTTGTAAGAGTTTTGATAGTGGTACAGAGTTTTTATATTTTATGAAACTTTACAGATTTTTTGAATGTTGTTTGCAAAATGAAAAACCGAAGACAATTGTAACCAACAGATGGGTTATTACTTTTTAAGAATGGAAATGATTTTTTGTAAATAATGTTCAGTTAATCTTTATTAGAGCATTACGGACTAATATTTGTCTCTTATTAACTCTTAACCTTGAAATATGGTTCTACTTTCTGCCAAATGGAGATTTTGGTCGACATAAATACACAAAAAACAATTGTATCTTAATGTCGAGATCATTATGCGATGAGTCTTATTCTTCTATCTATTCTGCGAACGATAACACTTTTGATAGCTGCTCCAACTTCAATTGTGTTGCAAGAACCATAATTAAAATTGAGTGCAAAAGATTGGAAATGACAAATCAGCATTGCCAAGGTTCGAATAAAAGACTCCATTCAAATGCAAATGTACACATCCATTGTTCAATATTTAACAATCACAGATATTTACTGCATGTATAGATATTATGTTCGCATTATTTCAAATCAAATATTGTTGCCTTCACCGCTAAGAAAGCAGTTGGGATGATGATCAGCATTACAAGCGATTTTGTGCTTTCATCATAGTTAATGATTCATTTTGTTTACCTAAAACCATGGACAACGTCACTGCAGTATTCATATTCTTCCACTTTGTTGTATTATTTTATAAGACTACACATTTGTAACGCCGGGCGTCTGCACGCCACGGTTTAACGAGATTCTGTATATTAAAGGATTCTGAGTGTTAGGGTTCTACTAGTTTGCAGAACAGTTTGCCGGTGGGAGAACACAAAAGAGGCATTTGGTTATTTTAAAATAGTTTATTTTCAAACTAAATAGTCATACAGACAAATGTATAT
>JARFOC010076044.1:0-15427 GCA_031763485.1 Osmoderma eremita | reverse complement strand
TTTTAAATATATTTTTATATACTTAATTTTTTGAACGTACGTGCCATCTATTGGCAGAAATCTTCTTTTCTTGATAAGTAAAGTAAACAAGAGATGGACTTACTATAGTTAGAAACAAACTTATACAATATTTGTTATCCTGCAACTAAAGCTATTATCACATAAAGTATAATCAGAAAAACAAATAAGAAATAATAAAATGAAACAAATAGAAATAAAAAGAAATGTTGATAACGGAGAATATCCGAACAGAAAAATATTTTAACAGAAAGAAGTATAGATACCGTATTTATTCTAATTGGACACACACCTTCCATAACGGCCGCACTCTAAAAGACGCCGCAAGAAAATGATGCCGAATGGAATAAACGCCGCACTCTAATAAACGCCGCATCTTTATGAGAAATGCACAAAATCGACGTCAAAAGTTGGTAGAGGAATCCCCGGTAACCACATTCAGATTGAATTCCGTATGTGATACTAAAACGATGTCGTCTTGTATCAAAGCTAAGTTTCAGTACAATTGTTTTGAGATGGATAGTAAAAGAATAAAAATGGGAATTTGGTTTGATTCGAAATAAACGCCGCACTCTAATAAGTGCTGCACCCCCTGAAATCGCCTAGCTTTTAAGCTAGCAAGAATTTAATTTTTCAAAATTAACACTCTAAGCCTTTAAGAAGTAATTTGGAAAATTTGGAAGTCCTGTAAGTTGGCCTGGGTAAACGATATAACAACAATAAATTCAACATGTACGTGAAATCTATAGGTATATTTCTGACAATGGTGCAAAAGACTAAAATACTCAAACATACTTAAAGTAAAAAAAATGGTGTATAAAATTGAAAAGAAACTCGACATAATGCAAAGGACCAGCATGCGATAATACCAACGTTTAGATTGTAGAAGTACGAACTGATTAGATATACATATATTCAAAAATATTATACAAAGAAAGCTTATTTATTTTAAAAGAAGCTTCCCTATATTCCATAAATTAGCATAATATACTGTATTTTCGATATTATGTATATTTTACATTTGCGGTTGCGCCCAATATGGGCAGCACCCATACTGAAACGAACATGAACAATCCATTATCGACGCTGTTATTGAAAATTTATGTAATTAGTACTAGACATGGAGAAAGCAATTTGAGATCATCATAGTCTGAGATGTAATAAATCATGAAATACTGTAACTTGCCTAAGCTGTATTAGCTTCACGTGTATAGTATGAACGAATACACTTCATATTATTAGAGCTGTAACCAATTTTAATAACAGAATTGTGACCTAACATTTTTTATTCCTTATAGTCATTTGTTTCAGTGTTGAAGCGTAAAACTGCGCAGTCTTGACGTAAAGTTCGCAATGGGACCTAAATGGTATTTAATATAGTGTCGCTATCAAAATTCTGTGAGAAATAAATGGATGTAATAAACCTTGCTAGGGCAAAAAGAGTGAATGCTTTCAAATATAAGAATGTTTGAAAGAGCTAATCATTCACCTTTTTAAGTCATCTATAAAGAATAATGTACTGCAAAGAGGTTCAGACCATAAATCATTCATAAAGACATGTGTATGATGCTAGTTCTATTATAGCTTTTTGTTCAGTAAAATCACTATTTCCTTGCAGGGATTTAATTAATTGTACATACATAGCTTACTCTATATTGCTAATAAATATAATTTATTTGTATATTATGGTTGAGTAGTGCAAACAGTCCTTTTATTCATTTAATAAAGTTATTTATTAATTATCAGCAACTAATTGGCGAAGAAAACTTGTGGTTTAAAGTAGTGTTTCAATCTTAGTGGATTTTCAACTTTAGAAACAAAATTGTTATTGCTTTAACAAGCAATTTGGAAATTATTATACAAAGAGGATTCCTTGTCTTTTGACTTTCTCATTACTTTATTTATTGGGTTTATTATTACTTAATAGCCTATTCTTATTTGAATAGTATATATATTTTGTTTCACCCTTATTGATTGGTGTAATAAGGCAATATAACCAAAGTGGTGCAGTTACCTTTACGAGATAAATGCCTATTAACGGCTATGCTGGTATTATGCACAAGATTAATTATAATATTGCTTAAACATACTTGTTAAGTTTATGTTAGTGATAGAAGTTTTACTTTAAATAGTAAATGTATATGAATATAAGATTAATGGGAAAATGTAACAAATAAATGTAACTGAAAAAGAAGATAATATACATTAGTTTGTATCTTAAAAGTTAATCTTTAAATTTGAGATTTTATAAATATATTAATCACTCGGTATATATAAGAATATAATTTTAGTTTTATTTAGTTATGCGACAATGCAGTAAATTACTTAGAACCACAGAAAACTTTAAGAAAGCGAGAATTATTTTATGTAAAGGTCTAGAGAAATCAAGTTCTATATTTAATATTGTAGTTAATCTCGAGGATTTGTGCCATGACATTAATCTTAATCTATATCAAAATGTAGTTCAACTAACATGTATGTTTAATAAATCTCTGTGTCAGTTTTAAAAACATTGCATGACTTCAAAATTCGAAGCCTTGAAATAACTATGTAATTGATATAGGCAAATGCATTACTTTATAAATTCAATACCTAAAAGAAATTGATCACGCAGTTTTATGTTCAGCTGAACGAACCGGTGCTTCTTATTCAATTAGCATACACACATGTATACCACTTGAAAATATAAAACGCTGGTTTACACGTCGGAGAAATCGCAATACTATGTCTAATACAATGTAAAGGTATTTATAGAAGTTAACAATTTTTTTTAATACTGGAGACCAATGGACTGAAATAACTCAGCGCGTGTTCACTATTTCAATAAATCAAAGGTTAGATATTGTTACATATCTATGCAATAAATATATTTGTAAAGTTTATGATATATACATATTCACATAGACATGATCTATATGGACATATCAGCGCGTTCAGCTGGATCTGTCTAATGCGTGCGGTACATTCAAATCAAATTTAATGCAACATGATCTTTTTTATCAATACAACAAACCATAGCATTAAATTATTCGAATAACAAGAAACGTTTACTTACAACAGAGTGATGTGTGGGGGAACTTTAGGTACTTCGGCCAGATCCTTTTGCATACAACGTACACTGCGCTGATTGCACATGCATTTCGCCGGGCATGGGAAATTAGAATAATTCTTTCGCTGTCCGTAGACCGCGAAAAACAACAAAAAGAACAAAATGCAATGACGCCACATGTTGATGCACTCGCCTCTATTTCGTACCGACTTTAATTCATACCGTGGATATGAAACGCAAGAGTTTTGGTATTGTGTCGTGAATCCAGTTTTAGACGAACTAGGTTGTTCGTAGCGGTCGCTCGCCGTACGTATCTATTCTTCCACGTCTCGCAAGAGACTGGCTCGCTCAAATTTACTGCGCTACGCGGGAACTCTACGTGCACCGGATTGATGTTTTGCAGTCTGTAGCAGCACTCGTTTTAAGTTTGCCGTTGGTCCAGCAGGCTCTTAATAAAGTTTTCGGCTACCGTACATTTTGTAATTGTCGCTCGTATATTTTACAATAGCTTCCAATCTAAAGATCCCAATGCAGTATATAAAATTGTCTCGGCGCTATAATATATGAAACTTCTGTCGAAATCATTTTTGGTATTTTGAGTGCTTAAGTAACAGCTTTTATTTCAATCTAGTGAATTCTCAACTGAAATTTTCCATTTTATAACGAAATAGAAGAGAAATATTCTAAGTTACGCTAATTGTTATGTGAAATTTGATGCAAAATATTGTTTAACATACAGGATGACGCAATGGTGTGGCAAAGCTCGATATATCCGTTACCATATAAGATATCAAAAAAAGTTATTTAGGAAATATTATGTCTTAAACTTATAATTTTAAAATTATTTTCATATATACAGGTTGTTCCAGATTATTCCAGGTTTAGATTAAGCTCATGCTTCACACCCCAACATACAATTTCATTGCGTTATACAGCGTGTTCCAGAAGTTATAGTCAATTTTATATGCAACTCACTGCGAGTTCGAAGTCTTGTATACTGCAAACGATATTAGTCTGAAATTTGTACAAAAATGAAAGCAACTAAACTATTCTTTCTTTTTATGATACAGGTTGATCCTTTTGAAATAATTGAAAATGTAATGTTTTGACTCGCCCTGTATTCAATTTTGACAATTAAAAAAAAATGTCTGCTATAAAAATGGGCGAAAATCAAAAATTTATATTTGTAAAAGAAAGATTTCAGACGGTGTTGTTTGCAGTATACAAGACCATGAACCTACAGTAATTTGCATATAAAATTGACCATAACTTCGGAAACACGCTGTATAATTCACTGAAATTGTATATTGCGGGTGTGAGGCATGAGCTTACCCTAAATCTGAAATAATATACAGGTTGTTCTATTTAAGAAAACGTATGTTTGGTTCATCCTTGTGATACGAAACAGCCTGTATATATGAAAATAATTTTAAAATGTTAAGTTTAAGATTGTCTACAATTTTCATAAATAACTTTTTCTATAATAACGGATATATACCACACTAATTCGTCACTCTGTATAAAGCGTTCTAGAAATTCAGTTCAAGAAAAATTACGGTAAGCAAAAGTATAAAATATAAATGAATAAATAGAAATGAGGTGCAGTAGCATAAAACTTAGAATGAATAAGCTACTTACAATTGGGGTAACTGCTTTTAGATACTTGTTACTACTAGAACACCTTTTTTATAAGCTAACTTATATACAAAATGGCCCAAAAGTCAGTTTACCGATTTGTATTTGAAGTAACAAATATGAAATATGTGGAAAATCATGTTTTTCACATACATTGATCAACAAACTATCAATTGCGTTTTCCCGTTTTTCTTAAAAACTTTCTAATCAACATATTTTTTCATTCAGTGGGGAAATACTTTATCGACATCACGGTGTAATATGGCGGCATGATAGTGTGGGCCCGGTAGTCGTCTTGTGCAACCACTGGTGTACTCACTAAAACCACCCCTAGCCCCTGGTACATTCATTGAACCATCAATTCGATATCTACAGCATGAATGCACCGAATAGTTTTCCTTGGCCTCTTATTATTGCTTTGATCACATCGTGGTAGCTTCCATCTTTCCCTCTATGCCAGGGGTTCCCAAAGTGCGGCCCGCGGGTCAAATGCGGCCCGCAAAACCTGTGAATTCGGCCCGCGATATCGATACGATATATTATATTTTTATTAAAAAATAAATAAGTAAATAGTAAAATAAATAATAAATATTACAAATAAGATACAATAGAATATTTTAATATTTTTAAAAAATTCTTACAGAACTTTAATCATAAGCCTTTGTATTAATAAAATATTGTTTAGGTATATTTAAAAAATCGTGGTTATTGTTTTGATTTTATTCTGTTTTTTTTTTGGCCCGCCAAAAAATTCAGTAATATAAAATTGACCCGCCTAAGAAAAACTTTGGGAACCCCTGCTCTATGCCAACATGTTTCCGACCAAGTTTCCAACTGTTATTTCCGTTCCTAGTTTCCATCGTGTTTCCTCTTTCATCAATTCTCAGCGGTCGCATTAGAAGGGTGCATGTTCCACGGTACGATATTGCCACAGCATACGCAGTCGACTTATTCTTCTATCTTCGTTGAGTACATTCCCAATTGTCCATTCACAGTAAGAACTTATGCTAGGTAGAAGGCCACGTTCGCATGTCCACACTTTATCCACTTGCTCAGATGGTATTAGCTGCTGAAATAATAATAACACAGCCAAAGGGTAATGGGCAAACCTTTTGGCCGTTTTACGATTTCATCTTTCCTGCCAGCACAACAGCGTCCGATGTTTTACTTTCTTGGCTGTCCCAGTTTTCTTAAATAAATGTTTCTCCTTACCTGTGTTATCAACAACTTGTAGCGAATGGAACACTTTATCAAACAGAGAACAAGGGGTACACGTTGCCGTTGAAAAAATTTCCGATGACTTCATAACTTCAACAAATAAAAATACATCGACAGTAGTGATTTTTTGCATTTAAGTTTAACTTGTGGATGCTTTAACGATTTTTTTACATTAAAGAAAATTAAGTGGGGTGATTTGATAGTATTTACTTAAGCAAATCTGCTAACAATATAATACAGTTGCATAGGACTCGCAAAAATCTATACACAAACAGGGGAAAATGATTTGTCATCCGAAATATCAAAATTCAAATTAAAAGGATGTGTTGATTGCTGGTATTGGAAGTGTTTTTTTTGTTGAGAAATATCTAAAATTCATCTAAAATTTGTCTAAAATCTATCTAGAACTATTCGACTAACTGTAAACATATACCGGTGCCTATACTGGTAAGCAATATCAATTAAAAATAAATATTGTGCTTGCATAACATATGTATGGAATTTTTGATTTATAGATAGAATAAATTTGAAATTCTAATCTATACATACAATTTAATTAATAAATTTTCAGGAAATAAGGCTTTATAAAAACATGACATCGATTACTTATGAAAACTTAAATTCAAACAGTGCCTGTACTGGAATATTTTTCAATTAAATTGCCCATTATTTATGCTAAAATTAACTCAGTGATTAATTATGATGAAAAAACAAAATAGTGTCATTAGATCATGTAGTGCAATGAATATGGTACTTATCAGTGGCAAATGAGATTTTTTTGCATACGTATGACAGAACTTTATTAGCAACAATTTCACGGTTCATGTATAGAGGTTGCGTCACCTAGACATTAAGGCGAAGTATGTATTAACTGGTAATTGAGTTTTATTATATTATTATTGTAAACAAACAGCAAATAGCTTCTTAATCTTTTCGTGTCTCTTAAGTTCTCTTGAAGAACATAAGGATAGCAATATAAGAGAGTGTCTATTTTGAGATCTAACAAAGGAAAACAAGTACAATTTTGAGGCCGGATGATAAATGAAAATTTAAGTATAAGGTCATGTTCAGAGAATACCTAAGCACATACAGAACCAAGACCCGAGAAAAAGGACTGACGTAACAGATGAAAGCATTTTCTTAAATACTCATACGATGAGTGCAGAAGTAAAAACACAATATAGGGGAAAGGAAATATAGGGCTTAATACGATTACTTAAAGGTACACCTCACAACACTACCCTTCTTTTTTACTTTTTATGATTTGGCCGGGTCGATAAAATTTATTTCTGTCCGAAAACAATTACTTTAAATGTATACATTTAAAATACATGCAAATGTGAGGAACCGGAGTATATGCAAAGTATGTGGGGAGGAACGCAGAAGTGCATTCTACAGGTAAAAGTAATTAAAGAAAACTCAAATGTTGTCATTCAATTTTAATTTGCTTTCAAGTTATAAGGTCAACAATTCCTTACTTACATTATTTTAATTGTAGCCTTCATGTAATAAATGGTGCTATTTCTACTTGTTTTCAAATCACTCCATTAATAAACCATTAATAAAAATATCGTATACTCGTTTTACATAAAAACTCCAGTTCTCCGTAAAAAGTTCGATTCTTAACACATCCGATGGTCATATTAGTTGGCATCCGTAAGGTCTCCTGACCTCACACCATTATACTATTATTTATAGGGCTGGTTTAAAGAAATGGCACACCTACAAAGTAAAAGTCGACTCGAGAGGCACTGATTCCACGTATTAGCAATACTGCAACTGATATTAAACGACATGAATCAATCAGAAGAGCAACGGACGTCCTACGTAGATGAAGCGGAAAATCTAGAAAATAAAGAATATGGTCCATTCTTTCTATGATATAAAATACAGGGTGATCCATTTAAAATAATTGAGAAATTAATGTGTTTAATTTTTGATTCGTCCTGTATTCAGTTTTGACAGTAAAAGAAAAATTTCGGACTGTGTCATTTGCAGTATACAAGACCTTGAGCTCAGAGTGATTTGCATATACAATTGACCATAACTTCTGAAAAACCCTGTATAATGCAATGAAATTGTATATTGGGGGAGTGAGGCATGAGCTTAATCAAAATCTGAAATAATATATTAGACTGTTCCATTTAAGAAAACGTATGTTTGGTTCACACTGGTGATATGGAACACCTGTATACAGGCTGATTCATTTTCGACCCTCACTATGGGGATCTCGCTTATTATTGGAGATAGAGGCTAAGTTTAAATTTGGCAAAGTTGCTAAATTTTGTATTCGAAGAAAAAATAAGTCTGTGACAAATGACGATCGAGATTTTTTTTTAAAATAAAAAAACCCATTTTCTTCTTTTACCTCTAGCACTTTTACTCGGCCTTGCAGAGAAAAACTAAAAACACATTCTCAGGATAACTTTTGATCTTCTATCTAATGGTGTATTCGAAATATTTATATGACGTATTCATCGAGCCGAAATACAACAGTAGAGAGTATAAGATATTTACAATTGGATCCAGAACGACAACACGTCGTACCATTTCTCTAGATCTTGTTTGACACTTGGCCAAGAATGGATCGTTTACCAAGCCGCGTATTATTTATGTTAAGAATTTGAATGGAAATCGACGGAATATTTTGCAAATAGTGAAGTAAATGCGTTCTTTTTCAAAATTTATGTAAATATTGTATCTTCTAGATAAATAATAATCAATCAACATCTCCACGCGAAGTGGTGTCAGAATTAAATTTACCTCAAACTCGAGTATCGAGAACTTTACATCCAGGCAGGTTTAAATCACACAAGATTCATGTTACCCACAGTTTAATACCTGGTGATAATTTAAGGCGACTGGGGTACTGCAACTGGTTAGTGAGACGATTTTTTAAACAAAATCATCTGATCAAATGAATCAAAATTTACGAATTCTGTAATATTTAACAGAAATACGGAGCACTATTGGGTATTAGAAAATCCCAGACAAAAGAATGCAAGGAGATCTCAACATCGTTGTTTTTATGAGTATTTTGGAAAACCGTCTCATAGAACCGGTTATGTGTGAAGAAACATTAAATGGGGAAAGATACTTAAACCTTCTTCACATATACGTATCTAACGTCCCAAGATAACAATATCCCATTAGATCAACTACAGCATCTATGGTGGCAACAAGACGGCGCACCGGCGCATAATGCGGGAATTGTGAATTAGGAGTTTCCAAACCGTTGGACTAGAAATAGTGGAGTTGTTAAAATTAATATTTATAAAGATGATATCCCACAATACATTGAACAACTTTGAGATAGACTCCAGAATGCCTTCGATATAATTCCTAGAAGAACATGGCCAGTTACTTGAACATTTACTGTAATTGTTGGTTCATTCTTTTGTAATTTATTATTACTGTTATCGTTATTTTCATTTATTGTTACAAATCATGTGCGAAGCTTACATAAACTTTGCAAAACACACCTCTAATTTACCATTTATAAAATATCCCATTCATTTTTATTCAAATTCCTGTTAACATAAACATTACGCGGCGTGTTAAGCAATCCATTCTCAAAGTTTGTATCCAGATCTATAAGAATGGTTCGATGTGGCTGTTGTCGTTCTGGATACGGTTGTAAATATCTTGTACTCTCTATTGTTGTATTTCGGTTCGATAAAAAAAATACTTAACATATTTCGTTTCTTTTCGTTGGTGTACGACATTTTTCTATTATAAAATACAAAATAGGATACGGTGGCTTAAAATAGTACAAAATAATGAAAAATACCCTTACCACCGCACAGAACCATCGAGGTTCTGTGCGGTGCAAATCTCCCAGAGTGCGACGTCTAACATTATCTTCCTTCGTAGTTTCTGCTGAGGATGGCAACTTAGTTGCCGAAATACGTATCCAGGAGTTCTTCACTCATCGAGGTGGTAAGGGTATCTTTTATTATTTTTCTATTACTAATGAACGATAATTGAAACGATTAAAAATTTTAAATTTCATAGCTACCTTATTTAATATTAAAATGTGTTTTTGATTAATAAAACCATAATATCAAAACTTTTTGTCAACACGTTATACATGGTTGAAATGAGAAAAAGAAACTCTTTTTGACGGTGTAAAAATCCAATATGGCGCCGGTAAGAAATAAGAAAGTTGATGGTGGCCAGTAGGAATCGAAACGTCATGTAAACATTTCGAGTACACCATTATTTCAAAAGTTACCCTGAGAATGTGTTTTAGTTTTTCTCTGCAAGACCGAATAAAAGTGCTAGAGGTAAAAGAAGAAAATGGGTTTTCTTTGTTTAAAAAAAGATCTCGAATGTCATTTGTCACAGGCTTATTTTTTCTGGGGATTCATAACGAACACAAAATTTAGCAACTTTGCCAAATTTAAACCTACCCTCTATCTCTAATAATAAGTGAGATCCCCATGGTGAGGGTCGAAAATGAATCAGCCTGTATATGAAAATACTTTTAAAATGTTAAGTTTAAGACTGTCTACAATTTTCGTGAATAACTTTTTTTGATTACTTATATGATAACGGATATATGGAGCTTTGCCACACTAATGCGTCACCCTGTATATATGGAATTAGAAGTAAATGTTAGGTATATGTAATACCTGTAGGATATTTTACTTCACCTTGTAATAAATAGTAGTTTTACCCCTAAATACGCACCTTTCCACATAGAATATAAAATCTAAATGTAAATTGTCAAACTGTCCTCCTACATGTTATGTGATGGGTATATTTTGGCATGCGAAACTGTTTCATACGATGTTTGGTCTTTAGGTGGAAGAGGTTACTTTGTTTACAATTAAAGCATATAGTGATAAGTAATACATATTTAGAATGTAGTATAAAGTACTGTAATTTACTAGTAGTAGTGGATTAAACTATCACAGTTTACAGTTTACATCACAAGTTTGCTGTGGTTACACCTACTTACTCACAAACAGGTAAGATTTCTTGTCACATTTAAAACGTATTTTCAGTATTGAAGGCACATAGATAGCCTGTATTTGTCTGTTAGTGATGGTACGACATGAACCTGAATTAAATTGTATTTTCCAGAGCTCAAACAACAAGATTCGTCGACATATCGGTATTTATTGCGACGTGACTGCGATATCTTCTACAGATTCATCCAGATAGAGGTACAAGGGAAGTTTTAACAAGATACATTTAAAAAGGTATTATTGGAGTTAGTATTCATTGTATATTTTTACGTTCATATATTTTATTGTATGTATGTTGTTTTCAGAGAACTTCCTTGATTAGAAATATATACGTAAGCTATTTAAATGTTTGAAAATATATGTATAACTATGTATGTAAGAGAAGTTTTGGCGATAATAGATTGGCATGTATTGAATTGAATATGTCAAGAAGTCCACAATTACCGCAGATGTCTACAAAGAAACAGCCGGCACACTTGCAAAAGAGGGTGCCGCGAGGTGCTTCCGGGGTCCAGAACCAATAACTGACATATCAACTTCGATAGCCAAACGACAAATCTGCTTCTGGTTAAAACAGAAAGTACACCAATTTTGGAGCACTTCTCCTGGTTTAGTGATGACTGGGTGAAATGGACTCCTTCGCATGGAGTACATTTCACCCAATCATGTCAATACCGGAGAATTACTAAAATTTGATCGTAAAAGGGTCAAAATAATTACTTCTGTGCTTACAGGCCACTGCAGACTCAGAAAACACCTACACAGAATCGCGTTATCGGAAGAAACCGAATGCCGGCTGCGTATGGAGGACGAAGAAACAGTAGAGCACATTATGTGCCACTGTCCTGCCGCCACCCGCATCAGGTACTCCATCTTTGGAAAGCACAATACTTCCCTAGCTCACCTGAAAAATTCCTCATTGAACAAGATTCTGAGCTACCTTAATCGCCTGGGCTTGTTTGATGAACTCTAGAATGACATCCTAGGATGGACCTAGTGGCCGAGGTAGAAGGCGCGGTAGACGAACCAGGCGGATGACATCCTTACACCAAGTAAACCAAGTAAGTAAACAAAGAAACAAGAATTTCAAAGGCGCATAGAAATGCAATCCGTACGCTGCAGTAGCACGAGGGATGTCCGGTTACTTAGGTACGTTTGCGCGACACACCTCCTACGTCTCTCCGATCAGGTTGAAACTTGCACGCATTTTAGATGTGCATATGTACTTCATAGGTGGCTATTGCCTTAGGTTCAGTATAACGCGTGCAGTGACAGCCGCACAATGTCAGTTCCGATCGAAACAATCTCCAAGTGTGAAGTGCGAGCGATTATTCGATTTTTGCATGCAAATAATGAAACACCTACCGAAATTCATAAAAAAATACTGAAGACTTGCGAAAAATGCGTTATGATTCGAAAACAAGTTAGTATTCGGTGTAAACAGTTCAGAAGTGGACGCACAGCTCTGAACGATGATCCCGAAGGTGTGCGAAGAAAACCACCAACAACGAAAACATACGAGAATCCAGACCTGGCTCCTTCTGATTTTCATTTGTTTAAGCTGTTGAAAGCTCATTTGTCGGGTAAAAGGTTTGAAGACCACGACGAAGTTCAAGAGAAAATACGGCAGTATTTTACAAATTTGGATCGCATCTTTTAGGGAGACGGTTTACAGAAACTTGTACCTCGCTGGGATAAGTGCCTTAACATTGGCGGTGATTATGCTGAAAAGTAGCTAACAGTTCACACTTTTACTTGGTGTATTTTTGATTTCTATAAATAAAGTAGTCTGTCTGTAATTCACAAATGTACCTTAGTAACTGGACATCCCTCGTACTTTCGTAAGAAATGAGTGCAATTTGATAGAAATAGTAAATCCTAGGTGAATTCCGGGATTTCAATCCATTTACTATGTAGGAGATATTGTTTGGACTTCATATTTTGCTTTCAATTTATGTTATAAGATACAAGACACATTTACTGCTTGTTCGTTTTTGTATCTGATACATTATTTACATTGTTATGGTCGGATTGTATTACTTTCATATATATCCTTGCCACAAACGCACACATAAAACAACAAACACTCCAACACCTTTTTTTCAGCAGCGTGGTGTTAAAACAGACGCAAAGAGCCTATTAGATAAAATTTTATCGCTAAGTAAACGCGCCTTGTTAAAGAACTATTTAAAGAACGGATAGAAGAGGCAAGTTCTTCGTTTAGTTTACATCCTATGAATGCAGATATTTTAATAAACCTAGAATAAAATTATCTACTGGGATGTATAAATACATCCAACGTATGTATATAAATGCGTAAGGGCCGCGTGTCTTATGCCCACGGGGATGGTAAATAGTGTAAATACTAGTAATGGGTTCATTTAAAAATCATTCTAAAGATTGTAGCATAGTGAATGATTTTGTCCTTCAAACTACCATTCGTTTAAAAATCATTCGAACGATTGTAACTTAGTGAATGTTCGTTCGAATGACTTTGTCGTTCGAACGATCGTTTACAATTGTAAATAAATGATGGTTTGGAAAGATTCCGTATTAACCAATGATATTTCGGTTTGTAATTCAGTCGTATTTCTAAGTATATATGAACCACTCTTTCAATACAAAATATATTTCTCTGTAGCAATATCCTAGTATTGTATTTAAATGAAAATGAAGGCTTCCGCGACCAGAGTCACTGTAAGCTAAACATCTTCCAGGTTTAAACCGTGCCACATTAGAGATAGAGAATCTCGACGTTGCGCCTACAATGATGAGGAGCTTCTTCAGGAGAAGAGACAAAGAGAAAGAGAAGAGAGAGAGAGAGGGAAACCTAAGTTGCCACGGTAACTGAACGTGAAAACCACGTCAGCGGCGGAACCAACTAAGTGGAAGAGAGGGAGAAGAAGAAAGTGACCTGTGTTAGCACGGTAACTCAATGAGTAAACCTCGTCAGAGGCGAAACTAACCAGATAGAAGAAAGGGGATGAAATAAAAATGGGGACCTAATTAGCACGGTAAGAACGGCAAAATCATACATTAAGTTACAATCGTTCGAACGATCATTGCTAAATGCCTTGGATCAATAGAGTGAATTTATGACTGTAACAGACGGTGAAAACTTGCTGTTTGGACAAAGGCTTTGAGACTTTCTCCCTGAATTTGCTCAGCATTAGAATTTCTGCATAACAGGAACTGCCGAAAGAAGGCCAGTCTAGTTTATACCTCGAGGCGGCCAAACACCAGTAGTTTTAAAAGTCAAACACTTTAAGAAGCTTCTCTGGAATACTTTTTCTATGGCCATTTAGTTGCAAGCCTATATCGGGTAGCAAATAATCGATGCATATTCAAGCTTACTACGGAAGAAAACGTAATATGAGATCCTAAGAGTTAGTGCGTTGGTTAACTGTCTACATTAGGGTATGATTAATCTCATTCTACTACCTATCGGTGAGATATGAGGTAAGAAGTGTAGTAAGCTAAACGCCCAAACACGACATTTTCCAATACACTAGTCCATAATCAATCGATTCGAATGGCTTTGCAAAATCAGTGTTTGATTACCAAGGTGAGCACAATTTAGTTTACTATCTATGAATCATTTTAAGCACGTTCCGAAACAGAGGTGGACAGAGATGGAACTCTCACATCCGGTATCGCTTTACATGCAAAATACGGGCAGGATGGCAACGCACAGTTGTGTTGTTGAATATTGAATCCAAGTGTGCTGTTTATTTGAATTATTTTAGTAGTTGATTGTGAGTTTGTCCGTTTTGCGATAATACATTTTTTTTATTTTTTGTTTACTGCTAATTACTTTACATTTCTTTGTCTCTTTAGAATTTTATTTGTTTGTTTCTTTCACGTTCACTAGATTCGTTCTTACTTCTTTGAATGTATTTAGATACTAGAATTTTCGTTTATTTTAAAATATTTATATTTCTTTTTTACTAGTTTACTATTATTTACTTTCACTTTTATTAGAAATATTTTCATATGGACTTGAGTTTCTGCTTAGCAGGCGTCTTCAGCGACCCCGCTGGATGGTTTGGGTTGTAATGTGAAGGCGTCGGATAATTGGACTAATATTATGGAATAACATCGTCAATGCAGAAACATATCGTAATCAAATATTGCAAACTTTTAGCAATAGATTACATGACGGTGAATTACTGACGATGAATACACCGCCTCAAGTCGTTAATGGCAGATTGGGTTATCTCCGCCAATTTTTCGATGAAACATTAATTAGTGAGGATCTTCGGTCATCATGATCTCCAGACCATGGACTTCCTTGTCTTTGGTTACTTAAAAACGAAGGTTTTTAAAAAGTCCCTTCACACGCTAGTAGAGCTACAAGCGGCCATAGTGGAACAAAAGGTGAGTTCGAGTATTTGTGACAGAGCGAGAGTGGATTTTCTTGGAGTGGGAGTGGAGTGAGATAAGGAGTAGATAGAGTCTTTAATATAAACGAACGGTATAGAGTGTTTTCTTTCAACCATCTACCTAACCTCAAAAATATTTAGTGATACAGGAC
>JARFOC010076023.1:0-15435 GCA_031763485.1 Osmoderma eremita | reverse complement strand
GCAGAAGTCCATAAACAGCATTGAAAATATCCTCCCCACTTGTTGTATCATGCAATGGTACTAATTCCAGTAATTCTGCATAAACGTTGATATCTCTATCAACAGCACGAAGAAAAACAGCGAGTTGCGCCACACCCCACACACATCTTTACTTTCGTCACAGGCAATAGAAAATGCAATGAAAGGGTCTGATTATGTTTTTATTTGATCACTTATATTGGCAGCCAACTCAGTAACTCTTTCAGCCACAGTATTCCGGGACAAGTATATATTTTGAAAAGCCTTCACGCTCCCGGGACTTACAATTTCCACGGCCTTTACAAGGAACTCTTATAAATTCCCCTTCAACAAATAGTTTTGAGTGTTTTGCGATCCACTCCAACAGTACGTAGCTCGCTTGAACGGCAGATTCATTTTCTTGCTTTGGACGTTGATCTTTTAACCGTGATTTTAACTTATTTAACTTTTCGTTTCTAATCATGCCTGTATACTTGTCAAACTTAGTTTTATGACTATCATAGTGTCGTTTTATATTATATAATTTTTTACCAATCGTAATAGTACTTTATTTTCGGGCTGCATTTCGATAAGTAAACAAAAGACATTTACTCTCTTATAATTATTTATGATGGTTTTAATTAAAACCAACTTACGTATACAAAATATATGTTAGAAAACTTACTCTTCTCTGAAAACTGTCTTCCTCAAAGCTTCAATATAACTAATTAATTTTCATTAAAATCACATATACAACAACAGACAACTTACGTCGGCCGTTGAAAACGGTCGTGATACGTGTATGGACTTGTTGCAGCGCGCGCCGTTTCAAAACCGGTTTTTAACACGCTCGCGGGCCACATTATCTGGCTGTTTTCAAAATTGATTCTGGCCGCAAGAAAATGGTCAGTGAGCCGCATGTTTGACATGGCTGGTTTAACTTATGAAGGATAAATTGATGAAGAAAATGCATATACTAAAATAACAAAAATCATTATTATTAGGATTTATAGAAGCTTTGGCCGCCCTTATTTTCGGTCGCCCGTGTGCGATGCACACTTCGCACAAATGGTAGCGGCGGCTCTGACCTGAACTATATGATCTAATAATTTTATACCTGAATCTCTTTTTAATCATTGTACGATACATTTTTGCGGTTCCACCGATCTGAGCGAAGTTTTCCTACTTGTGTGATACGGAATTGCGTGAAAGCCGGTACGTTAATGCCTAATATCTAATTTTGTCTATTATATGGCTGTTGGTTTTTGTACTCCAGCTGCATTTTCTGGAATTTTATTCATCCAAGTTAAAATTATTGTTTTTCAACTTCTTGTTCAATTATTTTATTGTCTTTAAGCAAGGACAGTCGCCGTTAAGCACACCCAATATTTAATCGAAAGGCTCCAAAGGTGTTAAAACCACGATAAAATTGTAATCGATAATTGTACGATTGCCACGTCTTGATAACGATAACATTTTAACAACTTGCCATGCAATAGCTTTCCGAGAACTAAAGTAAAAATTCCATCATAACCGTGTGCATCTTTAAACACGTCCAGAATCAAATTCATAATACACTTTAAGTATGATTCTTTTTAAATTGCTACCTAATAATGTAGTAATTAATGATCTAAATAACCAAACAATTGATAAATTGAGTAGTTTTCCAACCTGCATATTGTATCTAATATATTAATTTGTTTGGCTTAAAAATACTGACTTATTTATAAATATTGAGTAAGTACAGCATCATCACTGATCCAAAATATGTATCGACCGCAAAAAAAAACCAAAATAAATTCCTGCATACCTCTGTAAACGCTTACGACGAACATTGTATAATCTTGCAGCACGCTGAGAGACGGTAAAAATATTAACAAGGTCGTTACAATAAATTGACTGAAAATATAGTATTTAAGTATAGCACACAATACGGCTTGTGAAATGCTGCAATTTAAAATGTGCACGAGGAAAATTAATTATACTGGGGAGTACCGAATATCGCGTGTTAAAAATACATACATTAACGGGGAAAGGGTTATATTAAACGGTGTTCCCCTGTACCTATTTTGGCGTTTCCTGTTCACGTTTCCTTTATATTTATGCAGTGTAAAGAAAGCCTAGTTCGTATTTTGTGTCGTCAGGATTGTGAATTAATAATGATATTCGTGTTTCGGTTACTGAGGAGGGTTGGTGACTTTTTTGTGTAATATTTAAAATGTCGATTGTGCGTTTCCTCTACGCTGAGTCACAGCCGGAATCACAAACCGTTGATTAAAATGTTTAAAATTGCTATGTGTGAAGTTCAGTGAGTATTCAGCATCTGCGAGTTTATCTAATTTGTTTATAAAAAATAAGTGTCCAGAAAATGCGAGTGATCAATACGCCGAAATTAATGCTTACGATTATATTTACTAAGTACACTGACCGGAACGTAAAATAAGTAGAAAGAGAAATAAAACATATTTAGAATGTTTAGAATAATTGTGTTATGGCAATCTCCTCACAGGAGATAAAGCAACGAAAAAACAATCTAAAATACAAATAACTGGAGATGACAAAAGCGCCGGCGACTCATGAGCGTGCGTCGCGCACATGTCTATCAAAGTTCGCCAATATCACGCGCCAACAGCCTCAGTACCATTCTCTCCAGTAATTGTCTTCATATGAGAACATTTTTTTTCCTTCCGGCGAACTCGGTTTGGTGAAACAACTGTGGAAGCATTCCCCTGACGTTGCAAATATTTAATTATTATTATCCAGTTTGTGATAACTAAAGACCGGATTATATGCAAAGAAAAACTGAAATATATGCGCATATGATGAAATAAAACAAAAAGGTAACGATAAAAGAGTATTATATGAAGATATGTTAAATAAGTTAATCAGTCCCAAAGAATAAAAATCATTTTGCAAGAACTTGCGAAACGAGATGGAACACTTAAAGCTAACAGCAAATACTGACTTCATAACCACCTCTCAAAATAAAACTAAGACGACGTGGGAACTCGTGAAACAAATTACAGGTAAAACATCTGCAAGGGATAACCCATATATATTCAAAGATATTGAAACACACACAAGTTTTCAAGAAAAACTGACACTCATAAACTCGTACCTTATAAGGAATTGTGAAAAGTTTGTACGAAATCTACCCTTACAATTAGATCAGGCCAGAAACTCAAAAACGTTGTTTCTAGAGCCCACTACGCCAGACGAAATATGCTGTGTGATACGAAATTTGAAGGACATAAAGTCACTTGGACATGAGCGCATTCCAATCAAAGTGATTAAAGCATGCTCTCACCATATTGCATATCCATTGGCTTACTTGATGAATCTCTCTTTTCAAACGGGAACTTTTCCAGATGAGCTTAAAAAATCCACCATCAAACTAATATACAAAAAAGGTGATAAATCCGATATTGACAGTTAGCGCCCTATAGCAATTTTGCCGAATATATCCAAAATATTCGAGAAAATTTTGCATGATCGTATCTACTCTTTTATAGAAAAGTATAACATTATTTCGCTCACTCAGAATGGATATCTTAGAGGAAGGAATACCAATAGAGCTTTATATCAAACAGTATCCAACATAATTACGGGCATAAATCAGGATGAACTGACTTTTGACATTTTTATGGACTTGACAAAAGCCTTCGACTGCGTTAGTTGGAATAAACTACTTCAGAAGATTGAAATCCTGGGAATGAGAGGAAATGTTTTGCGCTTTATTGGGTCTTACCTGAACAATCGGCAGCAGAGAGTTGAGGCTGTGGATCCGAGCGATGGGCGAACGCTTTACTCGGGCTGGTTGCTGACAAAACGGGGTGGTCCCTAAGGGTCTATATTGGGACTATTGCTGTTCTTACTGTATGTTGACGATCTTTCCAACATATCAAAATACCAAACAATACTATATGCGGATGACACATCTGTTGTAGTAAGAAGTAAAGATGACTATGAAAATGAAATAACTACCACATTAAACACCTTTGAAAATTGGTTTAATAGTCATGATATGACAATGAACATAAAAAAAAACAAGCCTCGTAAGTTTTAGTTACTTTAAGAAAGATTCTTATAAAATTACATATAATGAAAAGTACTTACCACGTGTGAAAGCACCAGGTTTCTTGGGATTACTGTTGATACCCAGCTTAACTGGAGAAAGCACATCGAATCCTTGACGTCGAGTCTGGCATCTGTCAGCTACGCTCTTTGAGGGATTGCACGGACCACGAACATCGAGGCTGGTCTTAGTGCCTATTACGCCTACGTGTTTATTTTGGGGTGCGTCCGTGGAAGTCGACAGAATTTTTAAGCTGCAGAAATCTTGTCTACGTAGCCTTTTCGGTCTGCATCCAAAAACTACATGTAAAGACCTGTTTAGTGAATAGAAAATACTTACCATCCCCGCAGTTTATATATATGAGTGCGTGATATTTTTTAACGATAACTACAAACTTTTTATACATCAAGAACTAAATCACACGTATCACACTCGCGGTGTTAGCACCAAATATTTACTGCCACCTCAAATTACTAAAACCATGGTATGCAAAAGCGTTGTTCCTCAAGCCATTAGAGTGTACAATTACTTGTCGCAGGAACTGAGGCGGGGGGACTCCCACCGATTTCGAAAGCATCTTAGAGCATTTCTTCTAAACAACTCAAAATTGTGTAAAAGAAAGTTTTGTCTTCTATCAGAATACGTATGTTTAGAAATTGAAAAGCTTCTTTCAACATCTACAGACGTAATTGGTGCATTTTTAAACTTTGCAATGCATTCTAAACTAAAATTGAAGTCGAAATCATTTACCTTTAAAAATTTTGTTAATTTTGTTCAATTTTAAATACCCCTCATTTTTATTTAAATTTTTCGTATATAGAATTACCTACTGTACCATTAACCTTCTTACATAGCATATCAAATTCTTCTATTATTTCAACTGATTCCGAGAGCGAAATCCCTTGCGTATCTAGTTTACGAATGGAACTTCAAACAAAGCTATAATTTAACTTAATACTTATACAAAAGGTTTTGTGGCAATTCTGTTGATGTTATTATCTCTTTACGATTTTCTAGAGAAATGTAGCAACCACTGACTTCTAGAATTACATTTCTTATTCCTTCAAAATTATCGCCGTAAAAAATTGCAGCCTCTAACCATGTACCCCATCTCGTAATAATCGGTTCAGGAGGCAACTGAACACTAAGTCGCTCTTCATAAAATTGGATTCGGAAAAGGTGCTTTTGAAAATACTTTTTTGACATTGATAATTAAATCATTCACCAAAGGGAATTGATTCCGAATGTCTTCGGCTACACGATTGAACTCATGAGCCAAGCAAGTGGTATGAATAATGTTGCTATAAGAAATGTTTAAATTTTGCGCGACTTTTATCATGTATGGTGCAGCGTTGGACATTAGTAAAAATTTTTCACAAGGTACACTTCCAGGTAAAAAAAATTGATAACCCTTGTTGAACGAATTGGGCAATTGTTACGTTATTTGTTTTTTGAAGTTGTTTACAAAAAATTAAATATGATTTTCCTAAAATATTTTCATGAAGAATTCCTATTAACAAATGAGCAATATAACGGCCACACCAATCCGTACTTTGATCTACGATTAAATAAATAAAATTATTCCCTACCAATTGTTGTATTTCTGACATTGTTTGCTGGTAACAAGACGTGACATAATTTTTTCGTAAGGTACTTTCGTCAGGTATATTAATATTTTTGCAGAAACGATTTCAAATTAACATTGCTTAATTTTGCTAATGGTATGATTGCACGAAATTAATGCTTTACATAGATTAAATTATTAAATTCTTCTTGTTCTAATTTTCGTGAATTTGATGATACACATTGACGTATAGATTGCCACAGACACTCGGATCGCTCTAGTTTTTCACATTGTCCAGTATGTGAAGGAGTTTTAGCGTGTTGACCAATCAGGTATTTTCTATCAGAAGACACCTAAAACAAGAATTGCCGTTTTATATTAAAAGTTAAAAAATCTAAAAATTGTAAAGCTTTTAGTAAAATTAATAAATTAAGAACTTACTAATTTACTCCAGGCTCGGCAAAATATTTTGTCCGCATGCATTACTAGTTCAGGATATGGTTTAATCCATGAAGAAATTTTGTTCGCTATACTCATTGTATGTATAGATAATATTTAAAAGAGTAACGGGATTAGATGTTGTTCCGCTCCTAGATACTGAGTGAATGGGAATATTTTATTTGGGAACTCTTAAAATGTATTTTAGGTCGTTTCTCATGCTAGAAGAAAAATGCACGTGCAATTCCTGGAAAACAAAAATAACTTTTGTAAAAATATGCATGGAAATACCTAAATATGCAATCACTAATTAACTTTAATCAGTGTAATACGTGGACACTATACTTAAAGATATGCAAAAAATAAAATATATGCACTTTGCATATAATCAGGTCTCTAGTGATAACATTGAAAACGCTGTGTAAAAGAGTAAGTGTTTCACAATATTTTATAGCTTACTATTTATTTTACTTTATTTATCTTCTATCAAGCGCACACCTCAGGTGCGCCGCTCATTTTGCCATCTCTAGAAATAACTTTAAAAATCAAAAACTAAACGAAATGAATCACGCAGGTTAAAAATACCAAATAACATGAACGAGACTCACATACATTCACAAATACGAAAATACACAAGAACAATAGTGGCATTACGTATATTACCTACAACATATTTATAATTCATCTGCCAGGCATTGTTTAACAATATGCAAATAACAATTTCTTAATAAACACATGGGGAAATATAAATAAATTGCAATTTGCATAACAAAAAAAATCTAAAAAATACCTTATAACATAAGTGCAGAAGGGGTTCAAATAAGAAATGCACTAAATATTAAAAAAAAGAAACTAATAACTTTAAATAGCTTGTGGCACATTGTTGTACAACAATAAACACAAAAAATAAAAACAAATATACACTACCGGCCATTAAAGTTAGGACAGCTAGTAAATTCCTGCAAACGTAAATAAAGACGACAAAAATGCATTATTGCTATAAACACAGATACACGTAAACAAATCATGGAAGAAAAAGATTCTAATAAGAAAAATATACTTTCTGTTCATCAAAATATCCTCCTTTGGCTTTTAGTACTGCCCGCACCACGCGTGGCATGCGGTGAGTTTATTTCTCTGGAAATACGAGGGATGTCCGGTTACTAAGGTACATTTGTGAATTACGGACAGACTACTTTATTTATAGAAATCAAACATACACTAAGTAACAGCGTGAACTGTTAGCTACTTTTCAACGTACTGGCCGCCAATGTTAAGGCACTTATCCCAGGGAGGCACAAACTTCTGTAAACCCCCTTCGTAAAGGTGCGATCCAAATTTGTAAAATACTGCCGTACTTCCTCTTCAACTTCGTCGTCGTCTTCAAAACTTTTACCCGACAAACGAGCTTTCAATGACTCAAACAAATGAAAATCAGAAGGAGCCAGGCCTGTATTCTCATCCGTTTTCGTTGTTTTTTTTTCGCACACCTTCGGGATCATCTTTCAGAGCTGTGCGTCCACTTTTGAACTGTTTACACCAAACACTAACTTGTTTTCGACTCGTAACGCCTTCTCCGTAAGTCTTCAGTATTTTTTATGAATTTCGGTGGGTGTTTCACTATTTGCATGCAAAAAACGAATGACCGCTCGCACTTCAAACTTGGAGTATGTTTCGATCCGAACTGGTATTGTGCGGCTGTCACTGCACACGTTGTACTGAACCTAAGGGAATGGCAATAGCCACTAATGCAGTACATATGGACATCTAAAATGCGTGCAAGTTTCAACCTGATCGGAGCGACATAGGCGGCATGAACTCCTTGTATGTAAATAAACATATTCATCTAACTTGCGCCTCCACCAATTTTCCAGTCCACTTTATAATTAAAGCTATGGTGATAACTTAATTAATCGTATGTTAAGTTATCACCATAGGTCGGCGCGTTTTATGAGATGATTCGTTTTTAACATATTTACATTACATAAACAGGGTTTGGAAGGATTTTTCTATTTATTTACCTAATAAATTCTTATTTTTAACATAAACTTCTCATATGTATTTTATCTTTTGTATGTTTTTCTTTAACACGAAAGCTTCAAATCAAAAGCATTTTTGTCCATACAACGGTCAATTGCAGATCACACGAATTATCTATCTGTGGTGATTATATCTGAAGTGTATTGCAGCATATGTTCTACAACGATAAAATATCGGGATACAAATTCTATAAACCAGCATTTGCCAACAAGAACCCATTTGATGAAACTCAACGATGACGATTTCACACTAGACCCTATTTAATTTCAACAAAAATTAGTGACAGAGTAAATGGGGAAGTCATTGGAAAGTTATCGAAGAGAATCTAGAAAGTGTACTTGGCACAAAAGCACACAATGCGAAGAATTACTTTTATTTGTTTCTGATACCGCAGCCTATATGTTAAAAGCTGGAAAGCTTCTAAAGAGAGAATTTCCAAATGTTCTGCATATAATATGTGTGGCTCATACATTACACGGCATTTCTGACTTTGTACGATGCAAATTTCCAACTGTGGATAAATTAATATACTCACGTAATTTTTTGTAGAAAAGTACCTTCACGAGTGGCTCTATATATACAAGCATATTACCAATTCCCTTGCTACCTTCTCCAGTATTTACACGATGTGGATGGATTGATGCAAATCTCTTTCATCATAGTCATTTTCAGTTGATGATAGAGTTTGTATTACAATCACCTGAGGATGCTATTAGCATTACTCAAAATCAAAACTTATTTAATGAACTACAATTTATCAATGAAAATTTTGCCAACAATAATTAATTCTTTGAAAATCAGAATATTAAACTAACGGAGAATATTAATTTGCAGAATTTGCCGGTGAGAATACAAAAGTGGCATTTGGTTGTTTTTAAATAGTTTATTATCAAACTCAATAGTCATACAGACAGAACAAGTATATATTACAAGTACATCTAAAATAAAATGTGTATATTTCATACCTAATTGCAACTCATGTTTGTCTTTCAGTAGGACATTATTATGTCTATGTGCACATTTGATGCATAGCACCGTTCACGCGCTGTGGAACTGTTGGACCTGATATCCGAAATTGTATGGGCGCAACCGTCTTTTGCCTATGAGCGAAAGCACGGCCATCGCATACCTTTCCAACTTCTCTTCGTACCCAGCCCCTTATATATGCACTCGTTTCTGGCATCGCGGTTGGTGCACTGGTGCGGTAGCTGGGAGGCAGCAAGCGACTCGCGGCTCAGCAGGCGGTTGTAGCTCGTTAACTGTCCTCGATACGAACGGGTTCCCGGTAGGGCTGTGCAAAAATATCGATATATCCATAGTAGCCGATATTAACTGTGAATATCGACATCGATACTCATATTGAAAAATATCGATGCCAATATTCATATCGGAAAATATCGACATATCGAGCCGATATCCATATTCGAAAATATAGACATATAGCACGCTGAATACCGGCGATATTCTAAAATATCGATACATCAAGTTACATGTTTTTATACATATTAAAACACATTGCTCGTTCAATGTCGATTAAAAATATCGATGTTCGATATTTTAAGTACCGGCATTGAAAATATCGATGTTCAATATTTTAAATATCGATATTAAATTCCCAATATCGCACAGCACTAGTCTCCGGTAAATACTACTTGGTAGTTTTTATTTAACTTTTTTAAAACTTTTTATTTAATTTTTATGCGCCCGCCGCTGGCTTTTGGCGAAAATTGAGAAGCACTAGTTATCATCACTCATTGTAATAATCATGGATAAAATAATAGTAATGGTTTGCAATAATAGATCTACAAGTAGAATTTCAATTGAAAGTTATCTAATCGATATTTAGCGGTTGAAATTATTTTGCCGTTAAAATGTTTGATGTTTTCTCTCACCAATCTTTATGTGGTGCTATAATTATTGTTTGCATATGAATTCTGTCTTCTACTTCGTCTATATTTTCGGATTTTCCGTATTCTGATTCTTGGTACTATTAAATACATTTAAGTAATTGAAGTCCGCTTTCTGAAACCAATCGATACTGCGCCATGGTCACGTAACATACTGCATTGGATTAAATATGTGGGAGCTTATTACGCCATTACGTATTTCCCAAATACATTTGGAACAATAATTACTACAAAATTAAACTCATTATTGCATTAAAAAGTATTTGAGGTAATAGATTGAAACTCCCTGCACGTTTTTAGTTTTTTTTAAATTATTTATTGTCAATCAAGCCTTTGTTGTTGTTTGGTTGCAGTTAATTAATTTTTAGTTTAGTTTTAGATTGGGAATTTTTTTAAATATTTTTCTCAGCAGGGTTCAATTCCAGAAAGCCTCAAAAACAACTCATTTGTCATTTGTTTTTTATAGCACCATATACATATTTTCGCAAATAATGGACAAACACAAATTTTAAACAAAAATACACATATAGTGGTGGACAATTTTGCACGACTCCATTCGTGAAAAATTGTGCGTCAGTAGTGGAAAGAGCTAACGAAGACGAATGTTTTATAAAAAAAAAATTCTGTTTTCCGAAGAGTTCTCCTTTCCACGTTATGGCAACCATAATCCCTCAGTCGGCGGGTATCTTGGGTGATAAGATTATAGGAACATTTGTTATCGACCGCAACTTGAATGTAATGAAATATTTGGATTCCCTGCGAACGCAAATTATTCCCGTTATCCGTCAACTTAACCCCGATTTTGATGCAATTTGGTTTACGCAAGACGGTTGTCCCGCGCATAAGACCGGACTAGTAACGGAGTTTTTAGAAAACACCTTTTCTAATCGTATTATTGCCTGGAAGGGTACGATAAAATGGCCACCTGTATCACCCGACCTCAATCCCTGCATTTTTTTTTCTGTGGAGTTATGTCAAACAAAATCTTTACAGTTTTGCAACAATAGCGAGCTTGCAACAGTTACAAGTAGAACTGTTGAGAATGTTTGTGACAATAACCCCTAAAAATCTCGAGGCAGTGAGGCGGGAGTTTTACGATAGATTCGGCTATTGTTTGGCCCTTCATAAAGTAACATTGTTAGAATTTCAATTTATTTTGTATAATTGTAGTTTATTTTTCCTTTGTTTAATTTAATAAGAATCGTTGTTTATTTTCCTCCTACTTAGAATTACTTTTTCGTTCTCTTGCATCGCATAGCAGCTACAAAATGAATATAACTACTTTTTACCGTAATCTGAGAGTACAGAAAAAATACGCAGTATTACGTGATTGAGCGGACATGCGTGCGTACCCTTGCGCGGTTTATGATACACTGCGACTGGATATCTCTCGTTGCCAGTGAGACTCGAATGCGTGGTTGGCATTCGCAAAGCAACCCCCAGTTCCGATGTTGACATACGTGTATAACCAGATCACTGTGCTATAGGCCCGAAATGCTTCAGTCTTTCAACTTCTGGGGTGTAATCCTAAGGGTTTGGGAATGTTTTTCATGGTACCGTGTTGACCAAAACTTACCGCCCGAAAAGCAAATACCGTATTTATTCTAAAAGTGGTTTGAAGATTAAAAAACGAGCTTTTGCCCTGTCCAGATGTTTTAGATAATTTTTGGACGGATTAGTGTTTCTGGAAAAACTCAAAATATTCGCAAATTATGTCTAATACCTTGAGTATCTATCCCTGTAAACAAAGAAGAAATAGTTTGTAACACGCGTATATTCTTATCGATACCTCATCTACCCATGGATAAATAATTTACTTGGGGGTAGTTGTATGACAGGTAGGTTATAAAATAAGCGTAGTTATCAAATACACGCTATAAAATAATAGGATATGGTGGCTTAAGCTAGTAAAAATAAAAATTCCCTTACCACCGTGATGAGTGAAGAACTCCAGATGCGTATTTCGGCAACTAAGTTGCCATCCTCTACAGAATCTACAAAGGAAGATAATGTTAGTCGTAGCACTCTGAGAGGTATGCACCACACAGAACACCACTTGAATAACATGTTATTCATTGTTATTTAATAAAAGCTATGTTCTCAAAAGTAGTGTTCCTAGTGAAAACAACACAAAACTCTGAGAAGCCATAAAATACTAATTTATTTGGAAATATTTGCATGGTTATATTTTAACCTGTTTTGAATTGATTTAATGCACAGTGAATTTAAGCCAATTACATATTAGAAAAGTATTTAAATTTTATGTCGTCCAAGAGCAGAATGTTTTTGAATTTGTAATATATTTTGAATGTATCAATAAAGTAGGCTTTATTTCTATATTAATAGATAACTACAGTTAGTCACAGTGAAAATCGTCCACCTCCTGTTGCAGGTTAATTTGTTGTAAAATTTGGCTTAATTGATTTTATATTAAAATGTGTAATATATCATTTTATATAATAATAAAATGTCACATAAAAATACAGAAATATCTTTTTTTTTATTCGAATAATATACAAGAAGAGCATCCATTGTAAATAAGTACAATATTGATGGTCACAGTCAAACTCGTCCAGTTCAAAACAACACACAAATAAAACATTTATTAATTTTTATTATTTTAACTTAATATTTAGTAGGCCATCCATTGCTATTTTTGACGGCAGTTATCCTGTGTTCATAGAAAGCACCAATTTATTAGTTACTTCTTAATTCTTGCCATAGGTGCTCTATTACGTTCAGGTCTGGCGATTGCGGTGGAGTTTGAAGCACTTCTGGACAATTGTAAAGTAACCTTTCTCTTACAACACCGGACTTATCCTGATAAAAAATGAATGTGTCCAAAATACCTAATTTTTCTGCATTTTCTTTGACATTTGACATATTGCCATTTGTCCATGGTGCCTTCAATGAAATAAATATTACCGACACCTGCCGCCAACATGCAACTCCACAACGTTAGCGACCCTCCTCCGTGTTTTATGGTTGATATCAAATTCTTTGATTTTAGCTGTTCATTCCATTTATGCCAGACATTTACTCGCCCATCCGATCCAAACAAATTTATTTTTGTTTCATCTGTATATAAAACTTTTTTCCAGAATGAAATATCCTTTCCTATATACTCGTCCGCGAATTCGACTCTTACTTTTCTATTTTTTTCACTGATATACGGCCTCTTTCTAGCGATACGTCCATGCAACCCATTTTCCCGCAACACTCTTCTAATATTTTCGGGATGAACTTTCTTGCCATGGTATTGTTCTACTTCCTTCGCTAATTTTGGTGAGCCTTTTTTTCGGGTCCTTGTTTATTTCTTTTAAAATCCATCGTTCGTCCCCTTCGGTAAGAATTTTTTTCGTGTAAATTCTGCGTTTGTTGGATATTCTTTTACCATCAGTCCATCTTTTTATTATACATGAAACTTGGGTACGGCTTTTGCCTTGCGATTTCCCATCTTTCTGCAGTTTCACTATCAAACGTCGAATATCACAGCTAGTTTGTCTTTTTCTTGATTCCATTACATAAATATTTTTGAAATATCTACATACGCAGGAAATCTAACCGTATGAGACACACTAGGGTAATAACTGACGTGAGACACGGACGTTTTTGTCGGGGAACTACCTATTTTTGCAGCTGGATGATTTTGACTGTGAGCAGTTATACGGTACTTCCCTTGAATACCTGTTTTTTTGTTAACTTAGTATGAACTCAAAATACAATGTTTTTATGTATTTGTGTAGTGTATGTATTGTGCTACTAAGTTAGAAAAAATAGTTTGTCACCATTGGTTGTGCAATGAAGAATAGCAGAAAATGTGCGTCTGCTACTAGATGGACGATTTTCACTGTAACTAACTATATATTCAACTATATTTATAGAAAAATATATGACTGCTGCTAATTTCCATGCACACTGTAACTGAAAATCGTACATCTTCACCTGCTTCTGAATACGTTCTAAACATAGCCATGTGACCATGAAAGCATTAACCTTGTAGTAACAATTTTACGTATGTAGCTATATCATACGCACGCACATCTTGGCGGAATCTTAAAAGTGTTAATAAGAGCTAATGATAACAATAGTGAGTTAGTTGTTGCGGTTGTATACCTTATTCACGTAAAGAATTTAGCGATGGAAACGATAGGGCAATAATTCGAGGTTTGTGATTGGTCGAAATTTGAGGCAAGATTACAATGGTCACACTTTAGCATAGAAAATTTGATGTTGGATAAAATGAAAATATCATTGGAATTCTAATAATAATAATAATGGAAGCTTTATTTAAAGACAAAAGTATAAAATACGTCACAATAAAAATGGAGCTACAATAAATAACTAATTAAATACAGCTACAGTTTACAGTTACAATTTAGGTTTTACAGTGTAAAAACAATGTGTTTGTAGCCATGATTTCACAGTTCTTTTGAATATTTTTAAGGTAAGAGTTTTCCAACTGTTGGGTAATATATTTTAACACCTAAGATATCCGGGCTTTGAGTGGTTGTTTTTAGTCTATGTCTCATCAAATCAATTTGCGGATACCTAATGCTATAGGAGTGATCGTTATTGCTCTTATTAATAAAATTACTTCGGTGTTTGTGTATGTAGCAACTATATTCTAACATATATAATTCAATTAATGTTAGTATTTTAAAAGAAATGAAGTATTATCAGCATGACGTCAATTGTGTAACGCCCGCAATGCATCTTATGGCAGCTTTTTGTTTGAGAAACACCTGTTTCGCTGCGGGGGATGATCCCCATAAAATAAGCCCATACAGTAAGTTTGAGTGAAACTCCTCATAATACACTTGCTTTAAAATTAGTGGATCAATTATATGTTTCAGTGATCTGAGTTTAAAAATAGATTTATTTAAAGTGGATATTAATGATCGACAATGATTATTCCAATTTAAAGAACCAGTAAACATTAACCCCAAGAGGGTCCCGGACCCTGCCGGCATTATCTCTTGATTAGCAATACGAAGCTTGATGACAGTATCGATATTTTTCTGCAACGTGTGAAAGAATATATATTTAGTTTTTTTTAATTCAAGGATAATTTGTTGGCACAACAATGTAAAAATTTTATCTAACATGACATTAGTAACGGACTCGATACTATCTTCATCTTCAGAAATTATTATCGTAATGTCATCTGCATAGCGAATAATTTATTACACAATAGACAGTGATGAACACAGTCGAATGCTTTTGTTAAATCGCACAGGACAGCTACAGGGTATTTTTTGGGTTCCATACCACGCAGTGTGCAGTTGTAACCTACATCAACGCAGTAATGTTGGACTTACCAACTCTAAACCCATCTTGAGAGTGAGACAAAAGGTTATGTTTCTTTATAAAGCTCTCCATACGGTTAAGTAGAGCATATTCAAAGAGTTTCG
>JARFOC010076012.1:0-15436 GCA_031763485.1 Osmoderma eremita | reverse complement strand
CATATGCAGTTTGTTTACCTTGAAAAATACAGGTTGAGACGTGCTCGGGTCGCCCTGCGCGCTGAAACCTCGAATTAAAGTTCGCGCATGCGCAGAGAAGCTGCGTCTCCGTAGGAACCCCATCCGCGGGACCTGGGGGTCGAAGCTGCGTCTCCGTAGGAACCCCATACGCGGGACCTGGGGGGTCGAAGCTGCGTCTCCGTAGGAACCCCATCCGCGGGACCTGGAGGGTTGCCTCCGCCGTGAAAGTAGCCGCGAGAAAGCCCTACCGCGAACCCCATCCCCGGGATCGTCTCCACCGTGAAGGTAGTCGCGAGAAAGTCCTCGCGTGGGACCTGGGGGACGAGTGACCTTGAAACTGCGCCCGTACGCCCATAGTTTACCTACTGTTACGTAACCGGCTGGGGAATCCGATGGACATATCTTCTCAAAAACAAAGATCAGGAATTTATGAGATTTCAAGCGCCGACTGTGATAAGGTTTATATTGGACAGACAAGGAGAGCTATAGAAACGCGGTTTAAAGAACATATCGCCCATTACCGTTATAATAGATCAGAAGAATCGAGTGTAGCGCAACGCATGATTGAAACGAATAATTGAATTGCTCCCGATAATTTGAAATTATTAAGAAACGTAAACTCACCGCGAGAACTAGACGCGTACGTAACTATATATATCAAAAAAGGATCGAACTTACTAGATCTCGAAAAAGGAATTTTAGAACATTCCAGTTTAATGAATATTTTCACCAGGAAAGACGACGGACATCCTATACATTTTCCTTAAGTGCGCACAAAACAGATGTTTTTACTTATGAGCGTTACCCCTACCCCTGCCATGCGGGTCAGGCAGATTCTTTCGGACGCATTACGCTAAATGTGTTTATAAGTAGAGAGAGATGTGTATATATTTCCTTTTTTAAACGTTGTTGTTAGATAGGACTTTCGTTTATTCGGGAATTTAATTTTCCTAATACTTCTTTAATCCTACCAAATTGTCATTTCTGCTCTTGAGTGTAGTCTCTGGCAGCCACTCTCTCTCCGCACGAGAATTTTGCAGAAGTATTTTCCCTAACTTGCTCTTCTGTAGAAGGTTTTATTAAATCTAGTCTAGATTTAATGTTGTATTAAACATCAGCCATGATGGGCTTAATCCAGTAGTTTGATTCGGCGTTCTTCTATATTGTAATAAGAACTGTGCCCATCCTACGTTAATTGCTCGGATTGCCTGCTTAAATGTTTGTACATATCGTTCTGCTAAACCGTCAGTTGCTGATTGGTAGGGTGCACTCAACTTATGTCTGATGCCGTTTTGTTTGAAATTCCGCTGAAGGAAATTGCGTACCATTATCACTAACTAATACTGACGGTATCCCAAATGTACTAAAAATTCTCCTGCATATTTCCATTGTTGATTTAGTAGTGATGCGCTTCAATGGATGTATTTCCGGCCATCTACTAAATGCGTCGAGTAAAATGAAAAAGTAATGTTCCATAAAAGGCCTCGCGAAATCGACATGTACTCGTACGAATACGGCTTTTGCTTCTTCCTATGGGTGAACTACTTCCTTACTAGGATTTTTTTGTCAGGGGAAAATGCTTTAAGCACTCCCGGTGCTTTGTCGTTGGCAACTTGGTTGTATGGGACTCTCAATAAAGCCTACCCAATAAAAACCCCTCAAAGCCCTCCCCGGTGTCTGGAACCATTTGTATAAAATATAACGTCAGATACCGTCGGCTGCCTACATTGTCTCGACTGTTTGTGCCCTACATCTGCTGTTTTTCCCTATTCAGTTCGTTATACTCTTTCGTGTGCATGATTTCCCTGATCATTTCATGTATAGCGTTCCAGTTGTCAGTGGATTCTAACATTAACGGAATTAGCGTGTCAAGTGTTATTTCGCCTCCAATCTTTATATGAGTTATCCTTCTTGTTTCTTGCCATCCATCGCACTCGAAAACTGTATGTGCGGCTGTATCGACCTTCCCGCAATACATACAGCTATCCTCCACATCTTTTCCTATTCTTTTGGCAAACGCTCGAAAACATCCATGTGCCGTCAAGGCCTGGGTCAGGTAGTAATCGACATTTCGGTGTTCACATTTTATCCAGGCCCTAAGGTCTCGAATCAGGCGCTTCGTCCATTGAGCTTTCTCTTCCTCCTTTTCCCATCTACCCTGCCATTCCGTCAAGGTGCTCTCCTTTGCCGCACAACTTGCCACGTTTGTATCTTCCCCCGCGTGGTTGTAGGTGTATGTCCTCTCAATAACCATCAGGTCGATCGGTGCTGTGCCAGTGACAACCTGTAAGGCCAGCAGTGATACAGTCCTGTAGGATGAGGTAACGCGCATGAGGATGTTTCTTTGGGTTCTTTCCAGGACCCGTCTGTATTTCTTTATACGTAAAACGCCGTTGCATACCGGGGCTCCGTATAGCAGTATATTATGCACCATGCTACTCAAAACGGCTCTCTTGCCGCTCCTTGGACCTGTCATATTAGGCATCAGTGTGGTTATGTTCTTTGATCTGCCATATTTGCTGCCATCTCCACGTGTGCACCAAAGGACCCCCTTTCATCTATTAGTACTCGTACGTACTTGGCCGTTCTCGCGGGTACAATCCTTGCTCCATCTAATGTGAAAGTAACCATCTCCCTTTTCCTTTTGCCTCTCGTTATAATGGCCTCTGTTTTATTTAGAGCCAGCGCCAATCCATGTGCCTTCATCCACGTACTTATCTCTTGTAGGCAATCGTTCGTATTTTTGATCAGTGTCTGCTCATCACTGGCCCCAACCACCAGCGCCAGATCGTCGGCAAATGCAACACACATCGCATCGTTAGTCAGATCCAGACCAAGCACACCGTCATAAAGAATGTTCCAGAGAACTGGCCCCCGGCACCGATCCCTGCGGTACACCCGTGCTGACATCGGCCATTTCGTCTTTTCCAAACATGATTCTTCGATCCATGAGGTAGTTTGATATAAATCTAACCAGATACTCAGAAACCTTTCTGTCCTACAGCTCTTTAATAATTAAGCTGTGGGCAGAGTTAAAAGCATTTTTGACGTCTTTTGTGATTAAAACGCACCACTATATCTGCGCTCCGTGGGCAGTTCCATCACGGCTGGATTGCTTGGGTAGTTGATTTCCCCTTCCGAAATCCGTATTGGTGCTGATGGAGGTAACCTCTTTCCTTCAATTCTTCAAGCAATCTTTTTTTTTTAAAAGCGTTCCTCAAAACTTACTTAAGGTGTTTAGTAGACAAAGGGGTCTGTAGGAACTAGCATGTTCAGGAGGTTTTCCACTTTTTAGTATTAACATAACCTTGACCACCTTCCAATTTTCAGAGAATTCTTGTGTTCTCAGTAAGTTATTCATGGCACCGACCAGCATCTCTGCCTAACAGCTTCCAACGATTTTAATTGCTTCCTATCCTTACTAGGATTACTCCTAATTTATTGCAATTATAACAATTTCTTGCCATTTTTTGTATGTCGTCCGTTATACCAGGCCACCAGCAGTAACTCCTTGCTAAAAGTTTCATCTTTTGCACTCCAAAATGAGCACTGTGTAACTCCTCTAGTATTGGTCGTCGTAATTTCTCTGGTGTAATCATTCTATGTCCTCTTATAATTACATTATTTTCTATTGTGAATTCTTCCTTGCGTATGCCAAATCTATTAATCGGTTTATCTGCAATTCCTTGAAGTAATCCGGTTAATAGTGGTTGTAAACTGGTATCTTCCGCTGTTTCTTCTACTATATCCTTAAATTTTACCGGTAGGGTTTGAATTTGGTGTATCTCAAAACAGTCTGGTTCGTCATACGTTTCTTCTATTTGAGTGTCGCTGGGTAATCTGGACATAGCACCGGCGTTGCCGTGCATTTTTGTATTCCTGTACATAATATCAAAGTCAAAACCTTGCAAAAAATAATGCATAGTGTTGCATGCGACTTGCTGAAAATATTGGTAATTCCTTTTTTGGAGAAAATATATGTACCAAAGGTAACTGATCGGTAAGTAGTTGAAACTTTCTTCCAAAACGGTATTGGTGAAATCGCTTTACACCGAATACAATAGCGTAAGCTTCCTTATCGATTTGAGCATATTTGGATTGTGTACTGTTCAAAATTTTTGAAACGAATTGTATTGGGCGTTTCGTACCGTCTGGGTAAATGTGTGAAAGTACTGCTCCTACCGCAAACAGGCTCGGATCTGTTGCCAACACCAACGGTAGTTGCGAACCACAGTGTGCTAAGATTGTATCTCTTCCTTTATTTGTTCAAAGGCTTTGCAGCACTTCCTTGTCCACACAAATGGTACTCGTTCTTTTAAAAGATTATTCAATGCCAGTAATGTTTAACTCAAATTCTCGAAAAATCTACCATAGTAATTCACCAATCCCACAAATGCTTTGGTTTCTATTTTGTTTTTAGGTGTAGGTACTCTTTGTACGGCTTCAATCTTTTCTGCTGACTTATGAATGCCAGATTTATCGATTCTGTGTCCGCAGTATTGTATTTCTTTTTTCCTGAACTGACATTTTTATAAATTCACCTTAATGTTATGCTCCGACAATTTATTTAATACTGATTTTAATCTCTCGAGATGCGTTTCATTACCAGCGGCTGTGACTTTAATGTCATCTAAAAATATCGATATTCCGGGGATATCCTATAGTATGTTTTCTATTTCGCGCTGCCAGATCGCTGACGCGCTCGCTATCCCCTACATAAGCCGTGAACATTGGTATAAGCCTCTATGAGTGCTTAATGTGGGAAATTTCCGATCACTCTCTCTGACCTCCATTTGTAGAAAAGCTTGTGATAAATCTATTACTGAGAATTTCGTTCCTCCTGCCATAGCAGCGAATAAATCGTCTATAGTGGATAAGGCAGTGGCGGCTGGTCAGGTGAGACAACTGAGACGGCGCCTCACCGGGAAAAATCTAAAAAATGTTCAATGTTGTCGATTAATATATATTTACATTTTTGACATATTATTTCAAATTCCAGCACTTTGGTGCATTCCGCAGTCCATACAGCGCACGATTTAGCTTTAAACACTTTGATTGTGTTTCTAGACCTTCAGGTGTATTAATGTACACATCACTATCTAATGCACCGTTCAGGAATGCTGTTGGTACATCTATCTGTTTTAATTTCCAATTTTCCTGTACCGATACTGATATTAGAATTCTAACTGTGGGTAATCTACAAACTGGTGCGTACTTGTTTTCTTCTTCGGTAAAAGATGTTTGAAAACTTTTGGCGACGAGACGAGCCATTTTCGTTCCATCGTTCTTGATTTTGAAGACACATCGGGTATCAATAGCTATTTGACCTTCAGGTACAACTGCAGGAGTCCATGTTTGTAACGTCTCATGTGAATTGAGCTCACTATTGATAGCTTGCCGCCACTCTTTTGATTTACAGGCTTCTTTGTAAGTTTTGGGTTCTTCATTCGTAGTCGATAATAAACAATTAGCTTCATAGATTTCATAGTCTTGTAGATTTTTCGGTCTCTACATTTCTCCCGAATCGTGTTGTTTCTATTACTGGCGCGTTTGTATCTTCATTTTCACTTGCACTTTGCTCATCTTATATCTGATCGTCATTTTCTGCTTTACTTTCTTCAATCACTTCTGTTTCGTCATCTCCGGGTATATACTTTTGTGCCTTCTGTATAATCTCTTTAAATCCCCTATTAATTTCATCAAACCATACATCTCTACTTTTAAATATCTCTTCGCTTTCTGGCAAGTATAGTCTGCAACCGCCTCCATCCTACAAACACGGCCTTTCTTGCTTTTGCATCTAACTTATTTCCCTTTCGTAATACAGTATACCATGCTCGACAATCAAATACTCTCAACTTACTCAAGTCATTTCTTCCGTGCCAAATTTTCAACTATTATTTTATGCCCTTTTTTAGTATTTCCCCAACCGCGATATGCATAGATACATTATTTTGCAATATCTACATATTGTCCATATATGTTTCCAAATGTCCTTGCACAAAAGGATTACTGGCCCCTGAATCTAGTACAAATGCAACCTTACCTTCTACCTCACTGCAAACATTCGATGCAAACAGAGCTATTGGCTGTTCTACGGCATTTGGCATTTCGTTTGAATTTGTTCCCCTGTCTCTACCTCTTCCCCGACCACTATAGTTTCTCCTAAATGTTCCTTTATTCCTTTGGTCTTGTCTTTTCGGACACTGAGCTTGAAAATGATGCGGACTTCCACAGATGTAACATTTTTTAATGACACTTCTGGCACTAATTTGGAAACTGACTCCATTATTTTCTTCTGAATGTTGTAGATGACTTTCTTGTTTAGATTTATGTTTGATTTCTTCCTCTAGTAATCTAGACCTCACAAAGTCCATTTTAACATCTGACACCGTTTCTAGGACAGTCGCTACTGTGTCGAATTTGGATGGCAGTAATAGTAGTAGATGGCACACTTTGTCGCCTTCATCGATATTCGATCCAGAATCTTTTAGTTCTCTAATAATTGTGTCGAATTAAAGAAAAAATGATCTTCAAGTTTTTCATTTATTTCTGACGTTAAATTTAATAGCTTTCTCCAGAGTGAGAGCTTAGTAAATGAGCTATTCTTAGAAAAACATCTCTTAGCGCTTCTAACTGCTCCTTAGCCGATTTACTATCTTTAATTAACTCTAAATGTTCATCCGAAATACCTTGTACAATTATTAATTACGCTTTCATATAAGCCCTTTTGAATTTATTCTGGACTTCGACAGTTCCTGTTGTCCCAGGTGGATCTCCTAGAGCTTCCTCACATTGCTCACGTTTCAATAATGTTATAATAGGAAATTGCCAGTTGTTGAAATTATTCGATCCTAGAATAGGTACTGTAAAACTACCATTTGATCCAGTCATTTTGTGTTCTTAAATCGGTATTCCTAAATTTACACTCTCTTCACCTAACCTTTACCGGTTTATTTTCTTCACGATATTTTTATCACTTTAGTTTGAAACAGATGCACAATCTGGGCCCATAACCTGATAAATATAATTAGAGTTTTCTCTATATTAACACAACATAGTCATCAGAATTGTTTTATTGTACGTGACTTATTTTATACAGCAACAACGAGAACTGTTTTTACTATACCCAACATGCATCAACTCATACCTAGAAAACTTATATATGTATGTATGTGCTGCCATCTATGTTTAACAGTGATTTTAGTTGTTTAGTGAGGCGATTAATTCCTTGCCTCTCTATAAATCGGAACCTTTTGGTATCTTAAATATTATGTAAATTATATGCGCATGCCCATTTTAATACTTGCGTCAGTTTAGTAAACTGAGTTTACCGTTGCAGCATATATATATATTATATTTATATACCACGTGTTTTACCTGTAATATTACGTTTGATCGGTGTACAGTGTACAGGTGTATTTAGTGTGGACATACACAACAGCTAAGAACTAAGGTAACTTATTTTCTGTTTAATAGAAAAATCAGGAACCCCGCGCACGGTAATATTATGTCTTTGCCGTTGGCTCGCGGAGTCGCTACAGCGGTCTTAATGTGAGTGACGTTACTTTCTCGACAGAATTCTTCAAACTTCTTTGCCGCAAAGGCGGATCCTCTGTCGCTTATGAGTCTCTTGGGGGGTCCGAAAACACTATACATGTTTTCAAGAACTCGTATGGTGTTCACCCTTCTTGGATTTTCAAAGCTCACAGTTTCCAGTTCTCTGTCTTCATAACAACGCTCACCTTCTCTTTTGCTTCCATCCATTTCTAAATATCTGATTCATTGTTGGTCTCAATCTCAACTTCTGGAGGTATATATCTTTCTATTGTCTTTAGTAATTCTAACACCGGTTGATCTAACGAATTTCTTGCTATTATGATCGGGTCATCTTGGCTTTCTTCGGGCACTATATGAACTTCAACATCTATCATCACATTATCTATATTAAGCGTACATCTACATTTTCCCAGAGTTCGGCAGACGCCACCACCAAATCCACTTAGTTTAACCTCAGTTGGTCATTTTCTTGTTTTGAACTCTTCTGCATAACCGTTTCTTAAAGTAACAACTTCACTCCTAAGTCAATGAGCGCCATAATTTTCTTTTCATCAATCTCGATGAATATATATGATACATATCGATAGGTTCATCTATTCGCTTAATTTTGTTTACATTTTTATCCGTCTCTATTAGTACAGTTTCTAGCTAAATGTCCCACTTTGTTACATTTGAAACATCGGTTCTTCCTTTGTGGTTTAGGACATTTCACAGAAATGTGGCCAAACTCGTCATAATTATAGCATTTTCTCCCATTTGATGATTCAGCCTGTTGATTATTTCTATCTGATCCATAATTCGATGAGCTACTACGGTGAGTACTTCGAATAGCACATTCATAATTTTTAATTTTCAACAACAAATCTTGTACATCGACAGGCGCATTTATTGCTAGCAACTTTGCTAATTCTCTATCGTTTATGCTTGCTGCAACATATTTTAATACAGCTCTGTCACTAATGTTGCCCTTAACGGCGGTAGCTTTCATATGATACACATAATACTCATAGGATTCATCAGGGCTTTTCCTTCTTTGTGTTAATTCGTAATGTAAACCGGCATCGTCTGTGACAGTAGGAAAATCAAGAATAAGCTTATGTTTAAAACTCACCCAATCTGTAATTTGATTCTGCATTGCCTCAAACCAAAACTTAGCCGCTTCATTAAGTTTCGCTATGACATTAAAAAGTAACGGAATATTTTTGCCGAATTTTCCACTTTTTGTACCCACTGCGATGGAGTAAATGAGTTTCCTTTACCTGTATCAAATTCTGGGATCATTTGTTGCGTTAAATTATGATAATGTATCTGCGGATTTTCGTTTTTCGAATTATATCGTCTTTCTCTCTCAAATAATTTTCTTTCTCTTCTCAATAACTCCTTTTCTTGCATCAATATTTTGTGTTCACCTTCCAACATAGTTTGCGAGTTGTCCACCTGATCAACCACACTAAACAGCTCTCTTACCATTCCAGAAATCGAATCTTCCTCTCTACCTGTCGAATTTATTGTTCCCTCTTCATTATCTGGCGCAAACGTGCTAATTGTACTTCTATCCATTTTCATTTAAAATTAAATCCCTTTCATTTAAACCGCGTTTGACGTTTTCCCTTCTGTATCGCCCATATGTATATATCTGTCTTTCTTTTCGTTAAATCACACGCGCAAATGTTTGAAAATCTCCTTTCGTTTAACCGCGTTTGCCGTTTTCTTTTCTATATCGCCGATATGTATATACCTGTCTTTCCTTCACGACGCTGGTACCGAATTCAAACAACCCCACACAGTTCTGTCGTTTGTCGTATATCGCACTATCCTTCTCCGTCAACTATAACTTGTATTACTCCTCTTAATCGTTCGTAGACTAATACCACGTGTTGTTTTCTAACCTATGGGTTTCTCGATCTCACCGCTGCTAATTGTTACATTGTAGGACGTAAATGACGAACTCTTACGTTAATTTTAACTGTAAATTCACCAACTACATGTGAATCGTACAATATTTAGATAGCAACACATAACTATTACAATATATACCGATAACGCGATTGTAGACACCATCTCTTTCTTTCGTCTCCGCACTACTACTCCTCTTGATCTTTTTCCACCAGGTGGCGTGCTCAACAAGATAAAAAATGATAAGCGATAAAATGATATGATTAAGCGATAAACAAGCTTATTCAATAATATTTTTATCAACAATTTCAAAAATACTTGCCTAATAATTTATTTGAGATAAGAAATTTGAATGTATGTTGACTTAAAAATTATATGTTTTTATAATTAAAAAAAAAATTTTCGAAAAAAAAATTAGGGAAAAATTAAAATTATAAGGGCGCATAAAAAATTTAGAAGTATAGTCCCCAAGTTTTACAGCGAACTGGCTTTCGTTTAAATTTTACACCCATAAACAACTTAATATTTTGTAATCTTTTCATTCTACAATACTTATACGCTTTCATTATATATTCTATAACATTTTGCTTTGTACACAGTGACTTTATGTGCACATATACAATAATAATAACTTGAAACAAAATCTAAGAAGATAACATAAAATAAAAAGAGACAAATATATACGTCAGACATATATGAACTATTTGCTGGTCGCGGGAACTATCCTGCCACGTTTCAGCGACCGTAGCCATATACCGAGGCAGATCGGTTAATATTACCACGAAATTATTCCCCATTTTGGTAGTAATATGGTAATAGGAACGTTCTTTTTACGTTCCCATGTTATGTCGCGCAATATTTCGGTCATTATAATAGTCGTAATTACGTTCCCAGATACCTATTGTGCTAGTTGGGTGGTTCGCCCGACTTCAGCAGTATGATTTTACCATAATCCATCGAAAAGGTAAAGGCCATGTTGTCCCGGACGCTCTTTCTCGTTCCGTCCCTGTAGTTGATGACGTCACCAACTATCCAGATGAGACCGTTACGACTGGTAACTTAATATGTGCCAACGCGTTACTTTAGAGCCGGAGAAATCTCCAGCTTATCGACAAGAAATTACGCAAATATGTCAAGCCATCTCGCGGGTATTTTGTTAAGGACAGCGACGCTTGGAAAATCGTCCTCCTCAAAGATCACCGACAACAGTTGATACATTCGTGTCACTATGTTCCGACGAGTGGACATTCAGGTGTATACAAAACACTTTGTCGTATAGCGCCGAACTATTATTGGCCGAAAATGACTTTTTGACGTTATGAAGTACGACCGACACTGTCAAACATGTCAGAAGTCGAAGCCTGAATAACGCGCCCACCTTGACGCATGGGCGGTCATACGATTCTAGCATTGTGCGACTATTAGAAAACAATGTCTTCCTTATTTTTGGCGTACCGCGTATCATCATCTCTGATATTGGAGTTCAGTTTCGGTCTAAAGAGTATCAACGACTTTTACGTACTTATAAAGTTCGACCCGCCTATACCTTGTATTACTACTCGCAAGCGAACCCTGTCGAACACGTCAATCGAGTCTTGAAGTATTGTATGTTTCTGACAATCAACGAGAATGGACCTCTTGCTGCCGAAAGTAACTGGTGCTATACGATCAGCTAGACACGAAGTAACTGGTTTTACCCCCTGTTTTGTCAATTTTGGTAGATGCACGTTTTTGGAGAACGTGTTGCAGAAGCTTCTAATTACTTCGAAAAGGATCATGTCGAGTTCGCGAGGAATTCCGACGCCGTATTGGATACGGGATTGTATTTTTTCGCGTCTGTATAAGGACAGCTAGCTTATAAGTTCGTTAGTCCTTTTCGAATAAACAGACGACTGTCGACAGACACCTACGAACTTAAGAGTTGTGACGGTGATATTTTACCTGGTACGTGGACTAGCCAACATCTTCGAGCGACAACGACTAATCCCGTATATGTCTTGCTGGGAGGGGTCTGTGCAAAGAATATTCCAGACGTACGCACGACAGGCACCTAAAAGTTGCAACCCTTTGCTCTTCTGAGAGGGGCATGTGGAAAGAATACTCCAACGTAGGCACTGCGTGGCGTAAGAGTCTAAAACTTGCACTATTGACGTAAGTAAAATACTCTGTTTGTCAACATCGATCCTGTTTCGGACCTTAAAGGTCGCGTGTTTTCTTTCGAATATATTTAGCTATAAAAGTCGTGCACTAGTACGAATCGGTGAAGACGATCCCGCTTTCTTCGACTACCTATGCCGCTTCGAGACGAGTTCGTGGCCGGTGAATACTAGCACGACGCGCCGTCTTTCCGTTTATAGAACTGATACGTGGCCGGTTTCTATTGCCACGTCAGTTATCCGCCCTCAAGACGAGTTCGTAGGCGGTGAATACTGGCACGACGTCTTTCCGTTTATATAAGTGTTCTCGTGGCCGGCTTCTACTGGCGCGTCAGTTATCCGCCTTCAAGACGAGTTCGTGGCCGGTGAATACTGCCACGACGTCTTTCCGTCTACATAATTCGCGACCAGGTACTAGAGGGTAATCAAAGCGCGCTATAAAAGTAGAAAAGGTAGAAATTGAGTAATCCCGTGTATTACCTTTTTTATTCTGCAAATACCGTCTGGGTAAGTAAATCCGTACATCCACCTTGATATACGAAAATAAGTGCAAAAGTTTTTTACTTTTGGTCCGCACTCTATATACCAAATTTCAATGTCTATATTTATGTTTATATTTATTGCTAGAAGCTGTTCATAGACCGCATAAATAAAACCTGTGTATTTGGGTTTATATTACTTACTATATCTGGATTCCATTTTAAGGGGATTCGATTTAGATACATCCGGGTCAGTCGATGAAATGCGTAGGCGGTTCGTTGCGCATTTAAGAAACCGCGGAGAAACGTCGACGCGAGGAAGTGATGTGGTGCAAGATGTACCCTCCGGGGAAGCGCCTCCTACTGTGTCATCCGCTCAAATCTACGACCGAGTGAGGAAATGGGGAGTCTATTTTAATGGCGATAGCTATGCCATTTTCCTCCTGGAAAGAATTGCGGAACTGCAAAAGTCTTATGAAGTACAAGGTAATGCAATGTTGACAGCCTTACCAGAACTTTTCCGTGGGCAAGCCCTGTTATGGCACAGGAATTTTCGTGACTCGTGGGCGTCCTGGGAGGATTTCCTGGTCGACTTAATCAGTTCTTGCCGCGACAATTGTTCAAAGACTTGTCTACTGCAATCCTGACCCTGATGCGAGCGGGAAGCAATTGTTAGATGGGGAAAAGCTGGAGCGGATATATAGCAATCTGGACCCTGATTATAAGATGTATATTCGACGTAGCAGCGTTTCCACGCTTGCGGAGTTATCTAAACAAGCTTATGAATTTGAAACAATGGGAAAAGAGATATGGCTGATAGTTCCACATCGGAAAAGTTGTCCCATCCGGAACGACGCTGTTGGCGGTGCGGACAGAAAGGGCATAGTCGTGTCGGTTGCCGAAATCCACGACAACTTTTCTGTGCTCGCTGCAGCAGGTTGAATGTTCGAGCATCGATTTTCGGTGTCGCTACAAGAGACGCTTCGAGGGGCGCAGCCGTCTAGGGAGTGCTAACTAATTTGCAGAAGCCTCTCGGCTCTAATTCCAGGTAAGTAAGACGAGAGAACCGTATCTGGACGGTCGTTAAGACCGTAGGTGAAGAGGTATCATGGATACCAGAGCCACATCATCGTTATTTTTCGCGGCACGGCTGATGAATAGAGTTGCCCGGAATCGTGAAGATTGCACCATTAAGGTATGTTTAGCAGCAGGTAATGTTGTATGACCCCAACATAATTTGGAAGTCATTGACTCTGTTGAGAAAACCATGGCGCTCCTTGTATTACCCCGTACGGCATATCCGATAATCTGGGGAGTAGATGTATTGACAATGTTAGATGCAGGCATCGATCTAGCTAAAAAGACACTTAGCGTGAGTGCAAGAAGCCCTAGCTCGCTGAAAAAGTACCTGACGTGTGCAAAGTCTTACGAATGTGAAGGTGACCCCGCAGTAAAGTTCGATCGCCGGTTCAAAGCGCGGGTGGATAGAACCCGACAAAGTGATAGATTCGTCAGACGCGCGTAGCATGATGTCCACTTGCGGCCGGCTTCTACTGGCACGCCAGTTATTTGCCTTCAAAATGAGTTTGTGGCCGGTGAATATTGACACGACGTCTTTCCGTTTATATAAATCGCGACCGGGTACTAGAGGGTCATCAAAGTGCGTTATTAAAGTAGAAAAGGTAAAAATTGAGTAATCCCGTGTTCTACCTTTCTCTCTTCTGCAAATACCGCCAGCGTATGTAAATCCGTACATCCGCCTTGATATACGAAAATAAGTGTCAAAGTTTTCATTTACTTTTGGTCCGCACTGCGTATACCAAATTTCAATGTCTACATTTATGTTTATATTTATTGCTAGAAGCTGTTCATAGACCGCATAAATAAAACCTGTGTATTTGCGTTTATATTACTTTTGTCTGCGAAGTTATTTACAGCTGTTGTACTATTTTGCTCCGAGTCGAAGTCCGTAAACAACGAACAATGCATTTTACTTTGCTGCGTACACATGCATATTATAAAATAAATAACCTATACTCTACATGAATTGTTGTGTTTACTTTATCTCGTTTCACTTACCTTGTTGTTACGTATCCGTTTGGACCCTGACACATTTTATGCTACCTCACTAGGGTTTGATTGTTAAAATTTATTATGCGACTAATTAGACGTATTACAAATTGGTAAACACACTTGAATTCTGGCGACATTTTGCAAAGCGTATGCGACACTACCAGATAACCAGAGATTTACCAGCGTTCGTTCTGCGTCATAGGCAACCCATTTAACTCCTCGATATAAACTTCCCGGCTATATAACCAGACAGGTGGAGTTAAATTAAAATTTAAAAAACCGTAAAAACAAGCACGTCGCGAGTAAACCTTAACCGACCGCATATTTACCTAACCGTTATGTGCGTCAAGATTGCGTAGTTATTTTCTTGCTATTTCTTTCTTTCTTTACCCAATAAATATATTGTAGTGTCTGTAGTATACTTTTATTTCATGTTGGTATTATATGTAGTAACTTTTTCATTAGCGTGGTTGGTATGGAACTGGTGGGTAAGAGAGTTGTTGTTGATAATTGTGAGGTGAAACGAAAACAGGGGTAAAGAAAAAGAGATTCAAGAGTTATTAAAGATTTATACGCATTTAGTAGAGAGGAGTTTTATTTTAAGTAGCAAGATCATTACAAATCAGAAGTGGAATTGCCCGCAATATCCTGAGAGGTACCCAGAGTTTTGAAAAAAAAGCGGCGTAACGTAGAAGAAAATAATATGGCGAATCAAAGCGGGAGAATAAATAACGACGAATTTGAAGATTTTCAACGGAACGTAAATACGACTGTGAATGATACTGGTGTAGCGGGGGATAACGTGTCTACCGCAAGCGGTCAAACTACAGGTAATGGCGTTCTAAGGACTCTAATGGAAAGTTTAGTGTTAGAAAATAGAAAACGGGATCAATTATTGGAGGCGCTAATAAATAAAGTGGCGGAAAGTAAACCGACAAACACCATTACAAATATGCCTGAATTATTGAGCCGAGTGAACTCATTCGATGGCAACCTAGATGAAGCGAGAGACTGGCTAAAAACCTTACGAAGTATCCAGACATTGCATTCGTTACCGAACACCTACATCCTAGAAACTGCAAGAACTCATCTGACTGGAGGTGCTCGATAATGGTATTTTGGGGTATTTGGTATTTGGGAAAATGACGTCATCCGCCGGGTTGTAAATAACTCTTTCCACCTCGGCCGCTTGGTCCTATTGTGGAGCGGATGGCATCCTAGAGTTCATCCAACAAGTCCAGGCCCCTGAGG
>JARFOC010076001.1:0-15437 GCA_031763485.1 Osmoderma eremita | reverse complement strand
TATTTAGACTTAATAAATCACAAATTAAAGTTGCAAGGATTATTTTTTAATTTAAATATATTTTTTTCTAGAAAAAAATATTGTTAATTCAGTCCCTTCCCATATTCAAATATCATATATACCATACAATTTATATCACACAAAAGTTTAATATAAAATTATATTTACCTTAGAAAAATGGTATGTTAGGGTTATATATGAAATTATATTTGATTCAAATATAATATTCCTAATAAAAATTATTGTAAACTTGTTTTCTCAGTGTACATAGATAGATACATACATACAAGTCAAGTTAATCTAAAGCTTTTAAAATAATATTACTATAACAGAAGAAGTAACACTGGTAACACAATTCGCAATTTTTGTGATGCATTCTAATTCTAGTCAGTTAGACCACCGGCCAAATGCAAAATATGGCCGGTTTGTTCAGACTTACCTTGTTAACCTGAAAGCCACACTGAAGGCTCTCCGATCACGATGTTTCCTATCCTATTCTATCCAAGCCATTTTGATATTCCCCTGAAATCAGAGGAAGATGTAATCAGAATCAATAAACAACAGCCTTATAATTTTATTCCATTAATTTGCATTACGGTCAAAAGAAATTTATTCCTTTGTGGCGGCAAATAAAATCACACTTCCCTAGTACATCAACCAATTATAAGGACGCCGCCTCTATAGCTTTCAATATACGTACAAGCCGTTTGGTATTCCGAGGGAGTAAGATAATTGAAAAATACGGCCGGGTTTTTATGCGAGACTAAAAAAGTTTTCCAAGCGCGGACGTGCTTCGAAAATCTACCCACTGAATTTCCTCACTCAACCCAGAAACATATATATTACCACAGAGCCTCATCAATTATTAAGAAATCGAATCGAATCGTATCGAATCTTCTTGATATATACAGCTGTAGCCGAAATATCCGAAATGCGGCTCTTTTGACGATGTACGATGAAAACAAAATAACAATATACATACATAACACACATCTATACCGTAACCATTTTATGTAAAAATATTCAATTTGCATAAATATAATTCGTATTAGACAGGTTGGAATATCTGTGCGAGCTTTGGTGATATGTTTAGATCGATTTTGATGTGTCACAGGCGGTTAGTAACGTTACTATAGACCGTCTCAACCTCCGAATGCAGTACAGAGCTTGATAATTCGACACACGGTTGCCAAATCGGTGAATCAACTGTACATTATTGCTTCCGGTTCCATTATTTGGGTTTCTGACAGTTAAAATATATATTTCAGTTTTAACTTGTGCCCATACCATTTCAATGGGATTTAACTCGCAATAGTAAGGTGGTAATCCAAGAACTTCATGACCTTTTTCTTTTTCAAGTTCGCCAATCCTGCTGTTATCATACTGTGGTTTAATTTGTGACACGCAAACCAGCAAATCCCTTTTTAGGATATCGTCAATGGTTGGTATTTGTTTCTCACGGAGCCAACCAATGATATTGTTTTTTTCCCATGCTGCCGTTGGATTTTTTTTCTGATTTTCTGCAGTGATAGGAAGCATTATCAAGAACAATCACTGACTTCTGCCGTATATTTAGAAGCAATTTTTTAATAAACCAATCCACATATGTGTCTGAATCCATCTCATGATGAACATCAGCAGTGTTTTTCTTATAGGGAAATTTATATTCAGCACTAGGAACAAATCCGTTATCATCACCAGCATGACCTAATTCAAAACGAGGTCCAAGCCCGGTTGGCGATTTCAAACCAGTACTTAATCCTTGGCTAAAGCTTTTTTACTATTTTGAATTGCAGTGTCTGCCCAAGTTTTATTTACTGCATGCCCTGTATTCACCCATGATCTATCAGTATATATTATAGTTCGACCTGAAATAATTAAAGTTACAGAAATGTCAAATAGCAAGAACTAAATTGTACCCTTGTACGATTTGTACAACTATATATAAACAAATTAACATGGCATTTAACTAAAAATATTTTCAAACTACGACGATTGACAGCAGTTAGCGCTAATAGACAGATAGATAGGTACTTTGCCGACGCTCACATATGTAAATAGGTTGCAACATAGCAATCGGAAGTGAAGATAGTGCTAATGAGAACAACCAAGGATAGTAAGAGATAAAAGTTGATATTATATCCCATACTGCATACCGAGGTTGAGACGATCTAAAGTGCACACACCTCAATTTCAAACCCTGGTTTTCTTAAATGCTTGCAATAAATAACAATTTAACCTCTCTTTCACCTGCATTTCATTTTAATAAAATAAAACGTTGAAAAACAAGCTCGAATTAATGTTATTTCGCAAGCAACCTTCAGTGCTTTTGCCTCGCGAACTTATTTATCGACCTGGAAGTGTTATGTTATGAAATGCACTTTGCGCTGGCTAGTGACATATTGCAGCAACTGTAATATTACATTCCACAGCTGGCAGTGCCAGGCTAGATATTCTACGAACTACGGTGCTAAATAGCAAGGTAACAGTAATAATAATAAAAATAATAACACGTGTACCCAGTACACATGTAACTGACGCTGTATTTTGAGGGAAGTTATTAAAACACATACACACATATCCGGAAGTTAGAAACGTGTACTTTACGTAGTGTTCACGGTAGCTTGTAAAATGAATGAAACAAAATTACCTCCACTGCCGTAGGAATAAATAGATGAAATCAAACCGTACTACAATATTAAAATTTACGCAAGCAAAAATGAATCTATTTCGTACCCGAATAAAACAAAAACGTAAGGTTCGTTTATCATGCGTCCAAATTTCCCGATTTTTAGTATTCATGTCGAAGTTTCCCGGAGAAAGATATGTGCATATAAACATTTGTATAAGTCTACTTCCCCCATATTGCTAGGGAGCCACGTTCGTGCTAAATTGGGCACGTGCGGGCGAGAATATAAAACATCTCGGTATTTTGTTTGCATGACTTATGATACATACCCTGCGAAGCAGTACTTTTTACATGTGGATAGTGCTGGAATATGTAAAATAAATAAAAATTTGTGAATACGCAAACTTTTCGGGGCATGTCAGTGATCGTTGACCGATTTTGCGTTGTCACTCCCGACGATAACCGGTATTATTACACAAACCGCAGATCCAAGTTACATTTTATATTTTAAAAATGCAAATCGTAATAGGAACGAGAGCAATGTGTATTAAGATAATCATAACCTTTAAATCTTGTAATTCAACATATTTAAATTTTGACAGTTCATTGTTACCAACCGTTGGCGTCAATATCAACCCGCGCAACCGCGTATATATACGCCACAGAATAGAAGGACCTTAACAACCTTGTGCTAAACAGAAGGGAAATATTTTGGTAATTTACATCAAAGATAATCATCTCAAAAGATATATTCTACTTCGGAGACCCACACCTAGGTCCCTTACGGTTTCTCTCTCGCCGCGAAATTAACTTAACGTCGACGCGACGCAATCTAAATTTATGAGACGCCCCCGCGTCGAAAGAAAAGCGACCGTTTTCCCCCACAATTCCATCCCCCTGTCGCCCCCAGCGCCTACCGCAATCGAATAAACGGTTTACGTCCTTTATTCCGTCGGGGGAAACAAATCCCCTTCAATATTTGAATAATCGCCGACTATGGCGACGACGACTTGTTAAGATTCGGAATCTGAGAGTCCAGGACCTCCGTTTCGGCGACGAGGGAAAACTAGGGGGAGCGCGGTCTCTATGGGGAAATGCGGTGGGAAAGGCGTCGTATTACGGAATACGGAGCGGTTGAATACGGTTATTACGTTGCAATTAACGACGTCGACATTCAAATTCTCAGTAGGTAAAAAGGGGGCGCTTGTTAGAGAGCGAGATGGGGACTGGAATAAGAGGTGGAGCGTGAGACGAGAACGGTAGTCGCGGTAAAAGTGGAGGTAGCAAGCACTGATCGATACCGGCGGGTAGGGAGGGGGCAGAGAGGGTGTGAGGGTATGTAACTAGTTGCCCCAATATGTGACCTGATACCTTACACACGTGTGTTCCTAAATTTCGAAATTACTTGAATTTTAAACCAGAGAACCATTTCCTTTTTCATCTTATTCAATAATTTACTTTACACTATACTATAGTTTGTTTTTAAACTAAGAGGAGCGAATGAAATAGCCACTTTTACACTCCAAATATTACCAGATAAATCACTAGATCATTTTGGCGGTAAATTTGAAATATTTGTAAAGTCTGTAAATGTCACACAACGTTTTGATATCTGTGTTAGAGGCAAAGGCAAATGAAAATGATCATTAATTCTACTTTAATTTTCACGAATCAAGTTGTTGGTTAAAAAGTTTGATTTACTTTGATAAATATACAAGCATGACTCGGTCATACAAATTCCAGTTATATATATGTAGTGGCTAGTCACCCCAAAGGGGTATCGCCGCTTCTAAAGCTTTCTAGATCTAGAAAAAAAATTGCGGGGTAGATCAATCCCCATTCACTTCTGTTTATATCTTCTCGCATATGTCTCTCCATTTGTTTCTGTCTTTGGTCTTCTCCTGCCATTTGCGTACGCCAGCTTTACTAAGGTCTGTCTTCACCTCCTGCAGCCATGTAGTCCTGAGACGGCCACGGCGTTTTCTTCCTCTAGGTTGCCATTCCAAGATGCTGTAAATTGTAGTTTTGAACCCAGCTCTCCACACATGACCCAACCATCTTGCCCTCTGTTGTTTTATTTTTCTGACCACATCTATACCTCCCAATTCGTTTGCTACCTCATGATTTGTTCTGCGCCTATATTCATTATAGGCAATGCAATAGCAAGTACTAAATTGTAGGATAGCTGTAAATAGGACTAAGGGTTTTATTCTATTAGCACTATATTTCACAGTAGCATATCATAATCTTTTACACAATCTTCACATAACCCACAACGCAATAATAACCAACTCACTGACTCCTTATTCTCTCCTCTAAGTCTAAAGTATCTGGTGAACTATCACTGTCACTATCAGCACCAACAGAAATAATAAATGGTTCAATCAGATCATCTACAATTCCATCTAATCTGCACATTCTTGTTTTTTCTCGAATCACATGCTCAAGACAAGTCTTCCAATTAACATTTTGAATATTTTGTATAGCTTGTAATAAAATTTCTTTCACTTCTCTCAATTTAAATGTGTTGTTTTTGGATGGCACTTAATTTTTTTTTATTTTTGCCCATATCAATTCACTCGGATTAAGTTCACAATGATAATTTGACAATCTTAAAACAATGTTGTTGTTGTTTTGCCAATCATATACATATTTTACTGTTCTTTATTAATTTTGATTGATTTCAAAAGTTCAGATCGAACCTTATCGTCCCTGAATTCATAAGCTCGCAGCCATTCCTGCATATCTTTTGGCTTAGATGATGTTGTTGCAATTTGCTTCAGTGACGACCATGATATGATGTGTTGTCCATGACTATAACAGTCAGACTATAACAAAAACTGTCGCATTCATCTTCTCACGATAATCTCCAGTTTTCTTACCTTAGAAAAGCATCAGTCCTCCATCAACAAAGCTATGTTCAGATGCAACATGTAAAACAATATGCCTCTTCCCCTTTCCAGACAGGTTGCTTAATCCTGTAGACCGTGTAATGCCTGACATCGGTTTTCTACACTATCGTCTATCGGAGGAAGACTGCATATCTATTTATATCCAGTCTTCCTCCGTCTTTTCTCGTACGCTGACACAAGCGATAACCCACACTTTCTTCGAGAAAGGCCTCAATATGACGGCATTCGTGTAATGGTATGGGCCAGGATGCTCACTGGAGATCAAACGAACATTTATTTTGTCGAAAATGAAGCTCTCAGTGGCCACAGATATCGAGATGTGCATTATGAATGATAATGCTCATCCCACTCCATCAAACATCGCGAAGAACTGATTTCATGAAGTTAGTATAGAGGAAATGGAGTGGCCAGTTAATTCCCTACATGGTAGCCAATTGAACACCCTTGGAGTGCTTTGGAAAGACGTATTGTTGCACGAAATAAGGCACCGGAAACACTTCAAGAATTAGAAATTTCTGTCAGGAAAGAATAGGATACGAATTTCTCAGAATTGTTTAACACTTTAATCCAGTCCGTGTCAAATCAAGATGCGAAGCGTTTTTAGCTTATCATACGGCTCTGATAAAATCACATTAAGACTTGTCTAAACAAGTTTAATGTATTCAGATACTTGCATAGAAATGTTGAAACGGAAATACGAGCTGGCGAAAATGGTCGACAACAGACCTTCACTCCCCTGAGATACGAAACCCATTTAAATGATTTTTCCGTCAACTAATTTCGAATCTTCCTCGCAACGGGTGCGCTTATCAGAAGGGTTTATCGAATTAAAATAATCCTACTTCCCCAAGGGTCTCGTGCCTAGTTCACCTCACATTTCGAGTCCTTTCGTATCAAAGAAGTAAACGAATTTGAGTTGTCCGACGAGGGTTTTATTCGCTTGGAAGAAACGTCATGGGTCCCTTTGCTGCGGCACAAAAGGCGCGGCGATATCTCTTAAAAGCTACAGAACCATTTACTAACGGCGATGAGGAGGAGGAGGAGGGTTAAGAATTTCCCTGGAAACGATCGAAATACGGAAGAAGTCGGTTTCCCCCCAACACCTCCAGCGAACAACATCATCATCGTCGTCGTCATCGTCGTAGTCCGAAATGGTACCTTTAAGACATAAAATTTTTACGAGTCGTCGTTTAGCCGACGGCTAAAGTTTATTGTAGAATCCATCCGAGACCGGGACAAGAACAGCTGTCCGCTTAACGTGATATATAAACCGTAAAATTTATCGCAGTTGACAAGTTGAATTTCTCATTTTCATTTTTGTTTCGTGTTATTGTCGCAGTCATATTGCGCGGGCAGCGTACCACTGAATGGGTGGAACTTCGTCCGTCTGTTATTATTTACGATGGAAAAAGTTAGAGATGATTTAGTCTTGTGATGAAGAGCCTCGGGTGGTTTGGGTTAGAGGAAATGTTATTCATGGAACTGGAGGAGGGAGGATTGTGCCATCAACGAACGTATTACGAACACCTTTTCCTGTCAAAGGATGCAAGTATATTCAGATACCAAAAATATGTTTTTTACGATTAAAAAATAAATAAAAAAGTCAAATTTGCAAAGATACACTGAGAAAATTTAACACAACTGTGTCGTTGACACAACCCGCCGCTGACATTTGTAACAACTGTAACAGATTTTACAACTTCTTGTTGTAAAATAGTTGTAGATAGTAAGTTTAAACACAAGGAATAGGTGAGAATACTGTAATATGTACAACAAAAATCGCATTATGGGCGCCTTAAAACCATAATAACGTATACTTTACTCGTGTAATTTTTACCCCCCGGTAACTCGTGTTACCGAGGGGAATAGTAAAAATTGCGATTGTCAACTGTAAAATTAACTTGTGTTCTTCAAAAAATCAGAACCCAGTAATTTTTCTATGAAATCAATTTTTTCTTTTTGTTCACAGATTTAAGAGTTTGCCATTTCATAATAATTTGAAAAAAAAACGTAAACAAGCAACGGCAGATTGACGTCCTACAGTTGATGACAGTTTTTATCTCTGCATTCCTCCAGATCATGACTGCCGTATTTGTAAATTTCTGATGTACCTAACGGCAAATTCCACCAAATATTATGGGGTAGAAAACAAGTGTACAAATCGGTTTGGTCTTTCCTTTTAGCACATTTTCTACCACGCTTCTAGTAGGAGTAACATATGGTTCTATGCATCTTTTACTAATTTTAATATGTTAGGAATGAATGTTACAAATATCGGTCGTAATTTTAAAATTTTCAATGTCTTAATAAAAGGGAGAAGCACTTTTTCAAAACTCAAAATAAAAATATACAAATTAAAATGTTATCTCCAATTCTTATTATGTTTTTCCGTAGTAAAAGATATATAAGTACGTATATAAATGAATTTCCCGATTCTTGATCTTCTCGAGGACATAAACTAAAATTAGATTAGCGTTTAGTAACTATAAGTAAGAGGAAAGGCGTTCACTAAAGAAATTACACCAATAATGAAATTGTTTGTAACACTGTAAATACGAAATACCTGTGGCACCTCGATTTGTTTTGTTGTTATCAAGAGTCCTATATTTTTAATTAATAGCTCTCTACAGCAATGTTTTATTGATAGTATTAGTATTTTTATTAATATATAATATGGAATAATAAATATTAATAAATAATATAGATATATTTATATAACTTTTAAAATACTTTCAGCTTTTAGAATGTTTACGACTAAATCAAAGAAATGAGGGTAAAAGGAATTAGAAATTGAATTTGTATCACTTTATGTTCTGTAGATGCAAAACTTTTGACTGAAATTAGAAAGTTCATTTTTAAATAAATATTACATACATACCTTTCTATATACACATATTTACTTCCACAGAATGAATTTGTTGCAAAAAATAATGTGTATATAGATAAATCCATTTCATCTGCAATTTCTTTCCAAAGGGTAATAATTTTACCCCTTGTTTCTAGAGAGATTTCTGTGCAAATACGTATTAACTTAGAACTCTAAACTAAGAACGGCACAAAGCAAGAATTAGTGTTAAGAGTTTTGTCGTTCCGGAAACTACTCCTAAAACTAAAATAAGCAAATACAGCGGAGAATGGATATAATATACCACTCACTTGAAATTATCGTTTACAGGTTCTGTGACATGTTTTTTTTTTCTCGATACCCACTTAGATTTCGTCAAGTGGTATGAACGAATATTTAGTTTGACTTGTTTGTAGTTTAAAGGATATATGCTACTCCCTCATCCTATCTTATTGGGGAGACATGATATAAGTATTTGACTGTACATTTAAATGTATCGATATTGGCTTGGATGCCTTATCTTCTCGAGGCTTCGATCGAGACAGTATGACATCACTCCAATGTATCGAGGCCTCGTAAGCTAGCTTGGCGTTAAACCCTATTTAACAATAATATTTTTCTCATCGCCAGGGTAAACATCCTACTCGTTATCATACATATGTAAAACGTTTTTCGTGTGTTTTTTTTTACTTGTCGATCGGCGAAATCTATTTGCAATTCAAATCGAGGTAGAAATATCTCTCCCCATACCCCTCACGGACCGATTCTCTCCCGGTCAGCAGAGTTTGACGCATATTAATTTTTAACAGCCTATAATAACTCGGTCACAACAAAAGCTGAATTCTGCATAAATTAACCGAACCATCACTCACCCCCAAAACACGTAACATCCCAGCCCTGACGTCAGATATCGTTATGCACCGAAAAAGTTCTCTAAATCGGTTATTTCAAGCGCTAATTCGGACGCGAACAGATGCCGGCTCCCCGAAATCGCGTCCAGAATAAATTACGGAGGGATTCGTGCGTATAGCCGGATATTTTTTCGGGAAAACGGAACGGTTTCGAGGGAAGAGTAGACGCGAAAGTGTAATAAACGACCTTCCGAACATTTCGATACATTTAAACACACCTGTTTTATCGGAATCGGAACTTTGTCGATTAAATTATACTTTTAAATTATATATGCCGGTGGGGGCCAGTTCTCCGGCGTCTCCAAGGGGCGTCAGGGCAGCGCGGAAGGACGGAAATCCTCCCTCGTCTGCGACGAGGTATCGACTTTCGTTTGTTCTTTTTCGGTTTTGTTCGCACCAGGCTTCCTGTCGTGTATCCTTCTCCGTAAATGGAGAGAACACTGACGGAGTAGGGAAGTAGGGAGATTTTAAGGGAGCCAAACGTAGCGTGGCGAGTGTAGATTACCAATGGAATCGAATAAGTTCCGATTCAAAAGAACGCAAGTGTATATACGATAGAAGTCGAATGGTAATATTGAAACGTAGCGACTTCTCTTTTGGGAAGCACTAACAATAAGTAAAAGGATCATTGATTCGCCAACTTGCGCAATGTAAGAGTACCTCGCAATATTATTATTGTGAAAACTAAATTATCATTTTATTCGGTTGTGTTATATGGGGATAAGTCAATGTTACTGTGCGAAAATATAAAGCAAAGTGGATTACTTACAATTGCCTCCTTTTTTGGCATAAAAGCAGTTATCTGGATTTTTTCCTTTTACAGGTTAATAATTGATTAATCTTAAACTGCATTCAACCTGTATCCCTCGTACACTCTTGGCAAAATATAGCTGGGAAGCCGATAGAAAAAAAAAGACACACGCCATACACTTGGCTACAATATAAGAATTCCATACACGGTTGCCAAATCGTCGAATCAGCTGTACATTATTACTTCCGATTCCATTATTTGGGTTTCTGACAATTAAAATGGATATTTTGAGGAAAACAGTTGAATATTAAAAAACCATTTTTTTTTCATTTAAGAATCCGTCAAAAAGCCCATAATTTTATTTATTATTACTCGATATTAACGTAATTTACATTTCCAACATTTATTTAGGAATTGGGGTATTATACAATATATTAAATTTAAAGTAAAATATATAATGCTTTAACAAATAATAGTTTCCACTTTTGTAATAAAAGTAGCTGGAATCATACAAATCCCCATATAATACAATAATATTTAAGAATGGAATAGCAATTACACACATATGTCTCGTTTCAACTTTTAGTCAGTCGATGAACCAATTTGATATAATAAATTCTTCAATGTCATGTTGCAAATTATTCACTATCCACATTTCCTTTCCAATATTTTTTACATGTTCGACGTAATTTTGCCAATTATCAACTGTTACAGTGCTATATGCTCTTTGAATTAATTCCCCCATATCTTTTACCTTAAATGTGGTATTATTCATTTTTATACAGTTTTTAACTTGTGCCCATACCATGGGATTTAAGCCGTAATGATAAGGTGGTAATCGACCTTCATTACCATTTTTCTTTTGCAAATTCCTCAATCCTGCCTTTATCATACTGCGGTTTAATTTGTGATACGCAAAGCAGCAAGTCACTTTTTAGTATATCGTCAGTGGTTGATATTTGGTAATCAAAGATATTGTTTTTTCTCCATGCTGCCGTTGGAATTTTTTCTAATTTTCTGCAGTGATAGGAACAACTATTAAGAACAATCACTGATTTCTGGGGTATATTTGGAAGCAATTTCTTAAGAAACGAATCCACGTATGTGTCTGAATCCATCTCATGATGAACATCAGCAGTGTTTTTCTTGCAGAAAAATGTATATTCAGCACTAGGAACAAATCCGTTATCATCACCAGCATGAATTAATTCAAAACGAGGTCCAAGCCCGGTTGACGATTTCAAACCAGTACTTAATCCTTGGATAAAAACTTTTTGACTATTTTGAATTGTAGTGTATGTCCAAGTTTTATTTACTGCATGCCCTGTTCGACCTAGTTCGACCTGAAATAATTAAAGCTACAGGAATGTCAAATAGCAAGAACTAAATTCTACCTTCTTCTCTAAATTTCTTGATCTCTCGTAAGTATTTGTGCCTCCACCGAATAATGTCGTCTCGTTCGATGAGTATACTTTTACGTCCTATTTTTTAAATTCGAAACCCATATCGTGTAACAGTCTATGTAAAGTAGCTCGACTGAAGTTAGGGAGATTATCATCAGAATTGACAGCAGCAAGAATTGCATTTAATGTAGGTGGCACCTTCTGTATTAAAAAAAACGATGCACTAAAGTGAATAGGTGCTTGCGTGTTCTCATCATGTTTGTAATTCGTCATTTAGTTGTATGCCTTTCCTTTTCTTGGTGATTTTCGGACATTGTAATGAACCAGTTTGTTGCTCCTGTTTTATATTATATATTGTACGCTCTGAGCAACCCAAAGATTTATTTGCTCCCTAAAAGGCAGCATTCACATTCATAGTTTTATTAAAATAATTTAAAAATTTGCAATCATACGCTTCTCCTTCAGGCTAAATTTGTTTCCCTTACGCCGTTTTCTTCCTACAGGCTCTATTAATGCAGTGAAAACTGTAATGAATCGAAAATATCCATATTCCCTGTGCCCGCTCGAACGAGATGCAAGCGTTCTGAAAAGAACGATTTGTACAATTATACATAAACAAATTAACATGGAATTTAACTAAAAATATTTAAGAGATAAACGTTGCTATTATATCCCCTACTGCATAGGGATGTTGAGACGATCTATCGGAAGTCTGACTTTAGGGTGGTGAAGATCTCAGCTAAAGACTTAAATCAAGTTCTTGATTTAGTCCCGCCTACTGGCCATCCAGAATCGATTTACAATATTTTAGAATGCAGATATTTTTCAAAACGTCTTAAATTTGTCTATACTCACCAGGTTTTCTTAACTAAAAAACCAAAGAACACTCATTTATTAAAATGTATTTTGAATATACAAATAAATTCTTGGTATTTCCATTCCCAGCCACAAACATATCCGGCATAACACAGAACACACATAGTTATTATTGAAGAAGTATAGAAAATAGTATCAATAAAACAAGGAACTTGTGTTTTTCTTTTTAATTAAAATGTATTTGTCAAAACATAAAATTTGAAAAAGATATAAATCTATAGGTTAAATACAATTTATAGATCTTTCCGTTCAACAAATAGTTACAGCAGAAATATATCATGGTGTGTTTGATATATTTGTTATTCCGGTGAAGTTTTTATTTATTTTTATATTTGTTTTTATCTGAATATTCAGAAAACCTGGAGAGCCGACCAAATCCAAAGGCTATTTTTTATAATTTAATATGGGATTCATTCGGGAACCGCTCGACTCTGGGGGGGGGGGGTGTATCTTTCCTCTAGCTCACACTGCCCTGCTATATTTTTTCCGAGATTGTCCCAGAACAAAAATAAAATAAAAATGACATATTTCAAGGACTTTATGAAAAACGATTCTTCAATATTCAGGTGGACACGATATATACACAATACATACTTTCCTTGATTAATTTCCCCCACTTCCCAAACCAATCGGATATTTTTTTCAATCAACCCCGAACACCGGATACACTCTCTCGTCGGTCAGTTAATGAACTCATCAAAACTTATTTCATTTATTCCCGTCCGGAAACGAACTCCCAGAGAAGAAACGGGGATTGGGGGGAATTTGGGCGCGTTGCGTGTTGGGAATTCGTCCAGAGAAAAAAAATTATAGGCCATCCAACGGGCGACAGCGGTGCCGCGTGTAACGGACACGAAAGGAATCCAACCGAGATGGGAGTCGCGCCTTTTGTTCGTATTCCCCCCTTTCACCGTGAACGGGTGTGTGTGTGTGTGTGTGCGTGTGTTTACCGGCATTCGATTATCGGCAAACTTCGACGTTAAAGCGACGACGAAAAAAATTGACGGGTCGAATCGAACGTCGGGAAAGAAAGGAAGTTTCCTGAGAAAGCTTTCGCCGAAGGGGTTGATTGAAGGGGGAACGGAACGGGGTGCCTTCAGGATAGGCTATCCGGGTCTCGACAGTGGTCTCGTCCGTGTACTTGCGCCCTGAAAACGACTCGCTTGTTAATAGATTTTTCAGCTTCGCGACGGCGGGATATTAGAAACGCTCCTGGGGACCGGCGAGGGGGTCTGGCAGTACAGTAAGCCGAATGGACGGCCGGGGGGCTCCCTATAAACACTCCGAACGTGATCTTCTTATAATTGGAGGGTCTGTTTCTGAAAGTCACTTATTCTATCTACCGCCGTGTGTTCGAGATCATTTTATGTGTGCAGAGAGTTGTGTTGTTTCATCGTCTCGCCTGATGGGTTTTCGCTAGCTCTCTAATCAGGGTCTAATCCCGTCACTTCTAGTGTTTTTACAACAGGGATTTTTTCTCTTTTTTACTCTGAGGATTTATTCTGATAGCTTTTATTTTTGAAATATATTGAAAGAAATTTAATAATTTATAACGTTTTGTAGAGCGATGAATCAAAAGACGAATTATATGACGTCCTATGAACAGGAAATTTTACCCACACTTAACCACAAAGAAGAACAACATAAAGAATACTAGGAAAATACAAATACAATCAGGCAAAACCTTTATTAAGGAGTCGTCAGTAAAAAAAGGCTGACGAACTACTAAACCTTAGTAGGAATCACCTTCATACACTAACAGGTCTCCTAACAGAACATTGTGCACTGACAGGATACTTACAGAAAACTGGCGTTGACATTGAAGACCCAAGCTGCAGATTGTGCGAAGGGGCAATAGAGACAGGATACCACATCTTATGTGACAGGCAATTTTTGCGAAACCAAAAATGAACCCAGAAGACTATACAGACCAACCGGTCAACGACCTATACAGATTGGTGCAGGGCGCAAGGATGTGGGAATGAGTGGTTAGGGAGCGAGTACAAAAATGGAAGAAGGCGCAGAAATCTAGAAGCCCAAAGAATAAGATGACTGCAGCATGTAGAATGATTAAGCAGACATAGGTTGCCAAAATTAGCCATTACCAGAAAGCTAATAGGGAAAAGGAGAAAGAGGAGGCCAAGAGAGAGAGATGGCTGGTATAAAGTGGATGAAGATCTAAAAAAAATGAAAATAGGAAATTGGAAGGAGATGGTAGAGAACACAAGAGAATGAAGAAACGTAGTCCGTAGAGCACTTCTAGAGTGTTCCTAATATTAGCATCTTATTAGCCCTAGGCCTTCACGGCCTGTAGAGCAAATTATTATTATTATGTCAGACGGCTCCCATAAGGAAAAAACAAAGACAATAAAACGGGGGCTGCAGTGTAATGGTTAGGAGTGTTTTTCTTGGCCAATTTTTAAAATTTAATAATGAATGCTGATAAGGTTATAAAAATACTGAAAGAAATCATTTTATCCTATACTGAAGAAGATATCCCATTACGTTCGATCTTCATCCTTGAAAACGACCCAAGGCACACGAATGGTAAAAGATTGACTACAAGAGGAAAATATCAATGTGACGTTATGGCCCGCTCAAAATCCTGGCATAAATCAAATCGAAAACTCATGAATTGATGTCAAGAAAGGAAAGCCAACAAGCGTTAAAGAATTGTGAATAATTAATTGAAAAAGGTTGGACTGCAATACCTCCCACGCCGTGTCAACACCTACTTGATACAGTGACTTCCAGAATGGAAGCCATATTAAAAAATAAGAGGTACACGACAAAATATTAATGCAATTATTTTTTTGTTAATTGCTCTTCGATAATATATTCTTATTTTACTGTATTTAGAAATATTGCTATTATTGCGCACATTGCTTTTTACATTTTGAATAGTTTATAATTACTGCAGCATTCGCTTTTATAATAAAAAATACCCTTACCACCTCGATGAGTGAAGAACTCCTGGATACGTATTTCGGCAACTAAGTTGCCACTCTGGGAGATTTGCACAGAACACCACTTGAATAACACTGAAGTGTTATTCAAGTGGTGTTCTGTGTGGTGCAAATCTCCCAGAGTGCGACGTCTAACATTATCTT
>JARFOC010075990.1:0-15441 GCA_031763485.1 Osmoderma eremita | reverse complement strand
TGGGAATCCACGTATTTCCGAAACACGTGTCGTCCCGAATTAATTAATACTTTGTGCGGGAGGAGTAATCCGAACAGCGTGTTTATTTATTATTGTTATTGTGATTTATAAGTTTGCTGTTAGTTATTTGATCTTCGAGGATGCACACATTTACATATTTGTACCTTTCCCGTTTCTGTTTATTTGTACACTGCAGGAATTTTATCCGTTATCCCTAAATAAATCCATAAATGAAATTTCATTGCGTGCCATGGTATAAAAGTCGCTAAAACATTGGATGGATGGATTCGATGGTGAGGAAGTGGCAAAAAGCTACATGCACTTAGGCCACCATATTGGGTCCTCTGCGCTACCTCCCCCAGCGTCGTCGCTCTTCCACCACCTACCCGAGCCAATCCAACCTGAGTATAAACTCGAGCAGTGTGGCACTCGAGGCACTCGTTCTAGTAACAAACCAAGTCCGTATTCCTAGAGTGTCCACCAATCTTCTTGTCTGATGGGTAATTTGAAATTTGTGAATTAGTAACGATAAGATATTATATAAACTTGTGTAACCATGAGTTCAATAAAAATTCAAAAGGAGACACAATTTAAAACTTACTGGCTAGAAGATCCTCATTTTAAAGATTGGTTAGGACCAGATGAAAGCTCAAAGTTCAAAGCAAAGTAAGTTTATATCAACTTAAATACATAATCTCCATTATCTGTTTCTATCTTTTATTGTAAGATGTAAAATTTCGTGTGTGACTATAAATTCAGGGAAAACTGATTTGTTATAACGTGCTGCTACAGATAAAAATAAGAGAAAAATGCGTAGTATTCAAAATGTGCCGACAATATCAAAAATGGTTTAAGATTTTACTGAAAGTGGGCATATAAATAACGTAAAACGTGCAGAAATAAAACTTGCTGCTTTTTGTCCTGCTAATAACATTGCTATTCATTTAATCGACCAGTTAGAACCAATTTTAAATTTTTTTTTTTACAGATAGTAAAATATGTGCTGACATGCGCATAAAACGCACTAAATATTCAGAAATCATTAAAAATTAAACCCAAGCTTTAGTGAGATTTTTGCAGCAAAATAATTTTTCAATTCTAGTGGACGAATCAATCGAAATAGGTGACAAGAAACATTTAGCAATTTTAGTGGGATTTATGATTAATTTTCAAATACAAACACGTTTACTAGAACTTGTAGAACTAAGTGCACTAGATCTAGGATTAGTTCACATATATGATGCTTTGGTTACATGTTTTAGAAAATACAACATACCGTTGCATAATATTGTTGGTAAGTAGTTATTCTTTGACAATATATAAGTATAGTTAGAACTAAGTGCACTAGATCTAGGATTACTTCACATATATGATGCTTTGGTTACATGTTTTAGAAAATACAACATACCATTGCATAATATTGTTGGTAAGTAGTTATTCTTTGACAATATATAAGTATAGTTAGAACTTACGATATTTTTTTAGGAATGGCTTCAGATGGCGCAGGTTTAATGATAAAAAAGGATCGTTCAATTTTACTAGGTACTACATTATACATACATTTATATGAAGTAAAGAGGAGTAACTTTCACACATCTTAAATAAATAAGAATGGTATTTTGCAAATTACCGATCAGACGGTAATTTGAAATTTGTGAATTCATAACGATAAGATATTATGTAAACTTGTGTAACAACGAGTTCAAAAAAAAATCCGAAAGGAGAAGCAATTTAAAACTTACTGGCTAGAAGATCCTCATTTTAAAAATTGGTTAGCACCAGGTGAAAGTTCAAAGCTAAGTAAGTTTATATCAACTTAAATACATTATCTCCATTATCTATATCTATTTTTTGCTGTGAGGTGTAAAATTTCGTGTGCGACTATGAATTCAGGCAAAAGTGATTTGTTATAACATGCTGTTACAGATAAAAATAAGAGAAAAATGCGGAGTATTCAAAATGTGCCGACAATATCAAAAATGGTTTAAGATTTTACTGAAAGTGGGCATATAAATAACGTAAAACGTGCAGAAATAAAACTTGCTGCTTTTTGTGCTGCTAATAACATTGCTATTCATTTAATCGACCAGTTAGAACCAATTTTAAAAGAAATTTTTACAGATAGTAAAATATGTGCTGACATGCGCATAAAACGCACTAAATGTTCAGAAATCATTAAAAATTAAACCCAAACTTTAGTGAAATTTTTGCAGCAAAATAATTTTTCAATTCTAGTGGACGAATCAACTGATATAAGTGACAAGAAACATTTAGCAATCTTAGTGCGATTTATGATTAATTTTCAAATACAACGACGTTTACTAGAACTTGTAGAACTAAGTGCACTAGATCTAGGATGAGTTCACATATATAATGCTCTGGTTACATGTTTTAGAAAATACAACATACCATTGCATAATATTGTTGGGATGTACTTATTTTTTGACAATATATACGTATGTTAGAACTATATCGATATCTTTTTAGGGATGGCTTCAGATGGCGCAAGTTTAATGAAGGAAAAGCATCGTTCAATTTCAGTAGGTACTACATTATACATACATTTATATGAAGTAAAGAGGAGTAACCTTCACACATCTTAAATAAATAAGAATGGTATTTTGCTTAGCCCACCTACATGTGAATGTATAGTTGTGTGCAGTTCTTCTTGTTGAGCCCTACACTGTTGCCATATTTGCTGAGGCAATGAAAGTCGTGCTTATCCCAATCCTACATAATATTCGAAAAGGTACGTTATAAAGTGCAAAACGTTAAGTTGATGAAAAAAGCTTCTTTCTTTTTTCATTTAGGTTATCGCAAGGCGTTTATCAAACGGCCAAAGTTTCGAAATTATTATTAGCCATACACAATGGCAAAGCCACGGAGTATAAAGGGAAGACCTTTGATGAAATTGACATTTCCGATAATGTATCTGATGATTCTGAAGATGAACTAATTGTGGATGATAATGTAGAAAAGGATCCAAGCATGAGAGAAAGTAATAGACTAACTTTTAATTAGTAACTTGATCAAAATTTTATTGCCTAAATTGTAACTCCAAATAAAAGCTGAAAGCAAAAAATTGCCTTCATTCATTTTAAATTATTATTGAACGTCAACGTTCTTTATCACAGCGAACTATTTAAGAACAATAACAAAAATTATGTGTGTTGCATTCTATAGTTAGAATTTAAGAATTTGAATTTTAAGTAACTAATTTTCTTTGTTGAAATTACATAGATATTTTTATTAGTGGATAGTATAAATTCAAACTATAAAATTGGTAAAACACAAAAATTCTTTCTTGCAGATATACAACCAGAAACCAAAGATGTAACGATAAATAAAAAGTTAAAAACAAGAAACAGATGGACAGAAGATCAGAAAAGTATTATGATTTTTTTTGCAACACAAAAGATAAAAAAAAAGAAGTCCAAAAAAAAGAGAAGTCGAAAATTTTAAAACAAGGATGCCAGCGAATTCAGTAATAAGGATTGGACTATAATTAAAGCGGTATAAATTTGAAAAACACCAAAAGAGTATATCCTGTATTTTCTGTTACCCGCAAGTCATGACTCAAACGCAATTTTCAAGCTTCTACATGATTTTCGATACTTCTGTGAGGAAAATAACCTTGGCCTTTATTTTCAGTTGTAGTCACAGATTTTTCGTTCACAAATATACATGCTATCTGTAAATCCCTTAATCGCTGCACTTTAAAAAAGTACCTACAGACATCACTTATCGGGAAAAAAACCTGGAACCGAGTGATGTAAATATAGTAGGTATTCATTTGAGTTCCGCTCATTTTATTAAAATGGTACGCAAAGACATAGACAAATTAGCTAAGAATAATGAACAAAAACATTATTTTAAAGATCTTCTCGCGCCGTCAATATTATTAACAGACTTACGTAGTTTGGATTGTTTTAAATACATCTATGATTTTGAAAAGTTCTTTTCGCACTTCACAAACTGAATTGGTAAATAAAGTCAGTCTCAAGAGAAGCAAGTGACATAAATGAAGCTTCCGTACGAAGGAATTATCTAATAATGGTACCACCACTAAATATTTTCCATTTTGTTCTTTGAATGTTTTAGTGTTATAAAATCAACCGGTAAGTAATGCTGCAGTGGAAAATTATTTCGGTCAACTAAAACACATCGCTTTGGAAGGCCAAAGAAACCTAAAATGTTCCCAATTTGTCAGAAAATTGAGACAAGATGTTGTGTCAATGAAAATAAAATGTGAAATTGGAATAAAAAAAATCGTGTAACTAAAACTGACTCATTACATGAAGTCTGGAGAAAGCGAGCTAGAAAAGCAGAAACTAATTTTTCCGGAAGGCATTTAAAAAAGGTGATATCATGTGTAATTTTTAACGAACCAGTAATTTATTCCGAAGATGATAAAGACAACGCTCAGTGTGCTTACTGCGGTCATGGAATGCTCGACAAAACTACATCCTGGGTGCAATATGACAAGTGCCTACGATGGATTCACCAAGATTGCGACATGTCGGTCGAAGGCAAAAACAAAACCTACAGTGGTGATTTCGTGTGCAAAGTACGTACTCTACATTCTAATACAACGTTTGATATTCAAATTCAATCATTGCAAACAAATGGTATTAGTAAAGAATGTGAAACATATTTAAAGAATATGCAGATGACCAGTGAACAACGTGAGCATCTGGAATTCTCTACGCGATCTCAAAATAACAGTGCCGTTTGGAGAGAACAGGGGAAACTGGGGGTTACGTCCTCCTTTTTTGGAAGAGTTTGCAATGTCAAACACATTTCATCATTCAATAATATTATCAGTTCTATTATTGATGGCCAAGACAACATGTCCGTAACAATTCACGGAACAATGTGTGAAAAGTTAGCTATGGAAGCATACGTAAATAAAACTAATGCAGTGTGTCAACCAGCAGGGTTATTTGTCCACAAGGATCATCCATTTCAAGCAGCATCCCCTGATGGACTAGTCGAAGGCTGTGGCCGTTTGGAGGTCAAATCTCCACCCAAATTCTTACAAATTTGTTTTTTTTTTTTTATACAAATGGCGGTACCTGTTTAAATACGACACATAATTACCACTATCAAATTCAAGGATCATCAGGAAATAACTGATAGAATGTGGTGCGATTTGATATTTTTTTACTTTTGAAGGAATAAAAATAATACGTATCTGTAGAAATAAAATATTTTGAAACTCAATGTTAATAAAATTGAAAACCTTTTATTTCTTCCATATGTTGCCTAAATTATTATTTAAAAATACGCACCTATCGATTGTTCAAAGAAAGTGGACAACGACGGAAAGTTTGAAGATACTTGGCAACGGTTTAGTATTTAATTCTACCTACTACAGAAAACTAACTAATGGAAGAGGCTATATTGTAACATATGACCCAAATAAAAGTTTTTCATTCAAGGAAATATTAGTTACCGACTTTACTACTCTGAACGCTAATAAATATGTATCTAGTTTCGTTATTGACCACTGCATTCATATATTCAATAAAAACTATGGAAACAAATACCAGATAATCTCGGTTGCAAGGTCATCCATAATATTTGGGGACGATATTTTAACTAAATATGATGGAATACAATTCCTAAAAAGTGATATTGTTATGCCGGTTTACTTAATGAACCATACTGGTTATATATACCCAGAGCGAAATGAAGCTTACAATAATTGATCCTATGGGAAATGAATCTAGTGTCGGAGATAGTTATAAAAATAAATTGCAAAAGTTGGTGCAATTGCATACCATCGAACTGAACGTTGTAAATCATATAACGCGCACTGCACACTGGAGCGATGCGATAGACGATACGACAGGTGATACGATAAGCAATGCTATCTTGATTCGATACCGATCACTGTTTGGGTGTAAACGTTATGAAAGCAACTAATCGAATGCACACTAGCGCGATCTCGATACTACACCGATAACTATCGGAGTCGCATCGGTAAGGAAGCCAAAGAAGCCCGGAAGCTCCAGGTGTAGTATCGTACGACACGTCCGATAGGAATCATGTCAGGTCAACAAGAGGACATAGGTTTTACTATTTCGTTTGTGAAATTGGTCGAGCAGTACCCGTGCTTGTGGAATTATACGTTAAAAACTTGTTCCAGAACAGATATAACAGGTGTTGCATGGAGGAAAATAGCAGAAAAGCTTAAGGCACAAGTAAGAAAAACTATTATTTATATTTATATATTTTAAACTTATTTGATTTTGCAATAATTTATGGTAAGATCTATGCACAACATAAATGTATTGGTTGGGTAACTATGTAAATTTAAAATTTAGGTATGTTTATTTCCTCGCGTCTAAGTAAAAACTTCTTTGTAAAAAATGGGTTTTTGTTGGCGTTTTTATAGGAAACCTACATATTGCCATTGTATAGGAATTGCTCCTGATGGTTTTAGAAAATTGTTGCCAAATCTATTACGTAGTTGAACAGCGTTGTTGATACCCGTAGAACACTACCATCGGGGATTGCTGGCAGAGTGAGTGTGGGAACAAAATTTGTAGGTTCTTGATATTTACCCTCCCGAAGGCGAATAAAATTGTGGAGTACACAGGCTGCCTTCACTGCTGCGATAACACTTTTCGTCACAAGCCATTGGTACCTCAAACACGCGGAATTTTGAAGCTAACATGCCGAATGCGCCAAATGTTTTTCGGCCTCTGGAGAGACGATAGTTGAAACTTTCTTTTGCTTCATTTAATACTTTCTTTGGGAAAGGCCGTAGTAGGTTAGGTAATAAATGAAAGGCTTCATCACCAACGCAGTAGTAAGGAAAAGATTATTGATCAGTATTTCTAGATAGACAAGTAGGGTTTGGAACATTCAGTCTACCTTCTTCCAGTCGCCTTCCAATTGACGAATGACGAAATACAGAGCTATCACCATTCCTTCCTATGGCCCCAACGTCAATGAGAGTAAAAAAAAACCATCTGCATCGGCCATAGCCATGAGTACGATCGAAAAAAAACCTTTGTAATTTATATTTCTCGAACCTGTGTTCGTGAAGCACTTTACGCGGATATGTTTCACATCGATAGAGCCGATACAATTGGGCAGATTCCACGATTGGAGGTAGCGCTGAGCTTTTTCCTGACAAATTCCTTCATCTGGTAAGGGTATATAAAAATGTTGCAAAATTTTCCAAATCACTCTACACGTTGAGCGTATGATTTGGCCAACTGTAGATTTACCTCTATTGAATTACTGTGCCAGATCAACAAGGCTGCTTCCTGTAGCCAGATACCTGAAATCCCGAAAAAAATTATAAATTTCCAAAAATAATGTTCAGCTTGATTTGATTAATGATGATTTAAAAAACTTATTTTTTAGGTAGTTGTCTGAACTACACAGTATATATTTTCGTCCAAGTAACTGCTCCCACCCCTCCAACTCCTATTAATCAGCACTGGCGTTTATGGCATTTATGGCAACCTCCCGCCAGTGCCTACAGTGCACACCGCTATATGTAAGAAGAATTGAACAATTCTGAAGAAATTTTGAACAATTTGAAGAATTTTTGAAAAGAATCAAAGAAACTGAACAAGACTGAAACTGAACAACACCAACCAATGAAAATCATCCACATAATCCTGTAAGTAAATTCATCTTTTTCCATCCCAAATTATCACCAAAACTCTAAACCCATATATTACATGAGTGAACTTAATCAAGAAATTGAAAATCTAGCCGAAACTATTAGCAACCTAACTCTAAACATGACGCACATATTAACTCGCTCGTCAATAAGTCAAGCAGAAATCTCCACCATTGCAATTTTTAATGGAGATGCAAATACTCTTCCACTATCGATCGATACTTGTGAAGATCTGTTACGAACGTATTCAGACAAAGTAAATACATCAAACTCAATCAATACCTATCTCTTAGGAATCGTAAAATCAAGACTAAGTGGTGAAGCACTCTCATTAATTGGTTCGCGTAAACTAAATACCTGGACAGACATCAAATCACTTGTAGAATTAAATTTCCTTGACCAACGATCGGAAGATTGTTTGTTAAATGATTTAATGGTTCAAACTATTGGCAAAAACAAAAACCCTTACAATTTCGGACAAAGAATAAAAGACTTGCTAAATTTAGTACTTACGAAAATGCAGTTAGACAATCCAGAAGAAACCATTCCAATGAAAGCAAATTTATATAAAAACACTGCATTACAAACATATAAGAGAGGTCTGATGAAATATGAACGCTTAGGGGAGTTGATTTATATCAATAACCCAACCACTCTGGAAGCAGCAATATCAGAAGTTTTATAACACCAAAACTGGCAGTACCGTTGTGGATTAACAAACGCACCACAGGCGCAATACAGAAGTACACCACAAATCAAACCTGGAACCATGAGACCAATGCCGCAGTTCCAAACTGCAAATCCATTTCCAATAAAATCAAATTTCCAAAACCAATTCCAACAACGACCAAATTTATTCCAAAGCCAAAGACCCAATCAACCTCAACGAAACTATGTCCCCCACAAAAACCATCTTCCTTTAAATTTGCGAGATCATCCGGTCAACAACTGGGAAGACAACAACCCAGGCAGCAAGCTATGGAGATAGACCCAAGTTCAAGTAAATTCCGAAGACAAACACCATTTGGCCCCAGCAACACCACGCCATAACCAAATCCTAGTTGAAGAACTCCACCAACAACATGGCGACGAATATGGTGAGCATCAATCGCAATACCAAGCCCTCCAAGCCCAATATGAAGAGTACTATGAAGATCATGAATACCAACCAATATGGAACGAAGATACGGAACCTTTTCTGTCGGAACCAAGTGGAGAGGCAAATATTCCTCAACCAGCCTCGGAACCAGAGCCACCACCACAGCAACTACCTCAGAACCCCCAAAACTAAATGACATCGAATTTAACTATCACCAAGCTATCCGTTTACCTTACATATACATCGCTGAAATCAACGCAAGATTATTAATAGACACAGGAGCCTCAACCTCATCAATTTCAACCAACATTGCCCAAACCATTTTTCCCGAATACATCCAATATGAACATTTCTCAGTCACCACCAAAATGCACGGAACAACTTATCACAATTACAAATCCAAAATCCCATCCTTGATAACCTTTAATGCCCATGATCAAAGACACAAATACAACGTCGTAGACTTTTCCAAGAAATATGATGGAATATTAGGACTGAGACTAATGGAGCAGATGGACGCAGTAATCAACTTCAAAGAAAAATTATTGAAGACTCAATTTACCAACATTCCACTACATTTCGACGACCCATCTATTAAAATTGGACCCAGAGAAAGAAGAATTGTGAGAATACCCGTAGATCGAAACCTGAGAGAAATCATTATCACTCATCAAATCATAGCCCCAGGAGTAGAAATTTCCGAGAATATAACAACGAGTCAAGACTATGAAGCTATTACGGAAGTAGCGAATTTCAATGATTACCCGGTCGAATTAAAATTACACAAATCCATTAAAACCGAATTATACAACTACGAGAATCAAAGTCGAACTACTAAATTATCATCGAAGCAAATACAGCAAATTCAACTTCAAAATATTGCAGAAAAGCTACGTATAAACCACCTGAATGAAAAAGAGAGGAAGATCATCCAAAGATTATGTATAGAATACAAAGACTTATGTCATGATGAAAGATTGCCATTATCATTCACGTCGGCAATGAAACACCAAATTAGGCTGAACGATGAAACACCGAGTTAACAAAAACCATATAGAAAATCACTCGTCCAAAAGGAAGAAACCAATCGGCAAGTGAAGAAAATGTTGGAACAAAATATAATCGAAGAAAGCGCTACCCCTTGGTCAGCCCCAGTAGCTGTAGTACCGAAGAAAATGGATGCCAGCGGTATAAGAAAATTCAGAATGGTAATAGACTACAGAAAATTAAATGAGAAGACCATCGATGATAAGTTTCCAATTCCCAATATTAATGACATATTGGACAAATTAGGAAAATCAACTTATCTTACCACCCTGGGCTTATTGGAAAAATTAATGGTATTTTTTAAATTTGAAGGGAAACACTGCTAATAGTGTGATGCGCTGGCTCTAAAAAAAATGCCATTATATCGCAAAAGTAAGTAACATGTAACATGAATAATTACAACAGATACTGACACCAATGTCAATCAAACAGTTCAAATCGGAAGTTCACTATATTGCGAGAAAATCACTGATCGTGTGGGCGATCATTATCTGACTTGCAAAAAGAACCTTTATACCGCAATATTGCACGGATAAATAACAATTTTTTTATCTGAGCGACTGAATAAATAAAACACATGCGTCTGTTGGATATTTGTACTACATGTGGTAGGCTCACTCAAAGGTGGAAATAAAATATGAATGAGATATACTACCTCCATTAATTATTCACCGGAGGAAATAAGACGAGGGACCCACCGACGGGCTGGTCTCCGAAGATTTTTCGCTAAATGTTACGCCCGAGATCTACCATTCCGATACGGTATAGGGCTCAGAGAAACATTCTACAAATGGCGGAGGGCCAACGAGAAATAGGGAAAAGTATTGGTAGCGAATGGGATGTTTCGTGTATACAGGGTGTTAAAAGAATTTGATATGACATTTTTTAAATAAAATAATGTGAATAAACGTTACATCTCCGCGACCTTCGTTATTTGATCTGAAGTTACTTCTGTCACTTAAATTTTGCACAGTATTCCTAATCAATGTATGCGATCATCACATACATACGTCTAGTTTCGTTTGTATGTCCTCCCATCTCTTCGCAAAATTGAAACGATATCCGCCAATCTACTTACTTCCTTACTTCACTTCACCCATCACCTTTTCCTTTGCACTTAATATTTGACTATTTTCTCTACGGCTCACAAACTTTACTTTTTTGACTTTTCACAATTGAATTTTTTTCCATCTCATATTTTCGTCAGAATCATAACAGCAAGCTTTTCTCGCCTGCTCCTATATGCACTGCACCGCGATGTAAATGCTACGTTAGTGGTTCTCGTACTATCACATCAGCGGATGGTCTTTGTTATCTATGGTGGCAACTTGGGCTCGATTGAGATCGAGATGAAAGAAGAAGATCGAGAGAAAACAGCATTCAGTACTGAAGACGGACACTATCAATTTACGAGAATGCCCTTCGGATTGAAGAATGCACCAGCTACATTCCAACGAGTAATGAATTATATATTAAGAGGACTTACCGAAGACACATGCCATGTTTATCTAGACGATGTCATAATTTATTCCGCATCTTTGGAAGAACACGAATTGAAACTCAAAAAGGTTTTTGAAAAATTGAGGACAGCCAATATGAGGAAATTAAGATCGAAATACAATATACCACATCCCAAAATCCGAATTCGAACGCGCAATAGAGAAACTTCATTCTATTCTTTTGGAACATATAAAATTTTAAAAAAATGAAAAAGCAAGCAACGACGTGAAGAAATTAATGCAGCTAGTCGTAGTGGCCTACAATTCCACAACTAACACAGCCACAGGTCTAACACCCTTTGAATTACTTTATGGGCACACCAACAGCCGAGAGCCATTGGATCTTAATTACGACGATATATATTTCCAGTAGTTTGTACAAAAACATAAGGAACGAACAAAACAAATCTATGACAGCATCGCAAGGAAAATGCAAGAAGAAAAAGAAAGTCTGAGGAAGTAAGAAAATACGCAATCCAAGACAGCATAAAAAAGAGTACATCATCATGGAAAAACTAATCCAGGCAACAACATTCGCCAGAGCCGAAATACTACATCCCATGGTAATAGCACCAGAAACATTATTAAGTACTGTAAGACATATTCATTTAGACATTAATCATAGATTTCCTTTTGAAATAATTATACAAAGAATATACTAAATAGTCATTATTTAAAGTTAAGGCACTATTTTGTATTCATATTATCAATACCTATTATTAACACAATACCTTTTCAATATTATCAATTAAGCGCTTTACCCATTTATTTAAAAAATGAAACTTTTAAACAAACTACTACAAACATAAAATATTTAGGCCTTAAAGATCAACAATTTATTAAATCAAACAAAGCTTGCTTACAATTAAAGAAACAAATTTATCTATCCGATCATGAGGAGTATTGTCTGAAATAAAATGTTCACAATCAAAAATCAAATTATTAAAAATTATAAATCTACACTAAACACTGAAATTAAATTCATTGACTATTCAGAACATCATGATAAAATTTCGACAATTGAATTATTCCTGCCTTCAGCGTATAATTTTTCAAGAAATATCAAAGAACAAGAAATTAAAACAGCTTCAATCACTCATGGTCAATATCGAAATTCAAGTCATGATTATATAACTTATTACCTGCCTCTGTTTATATTTTCCATAATAATAATTGTAATATTAAAAAAAACGTAAAAGTAAATTTATAAAAAACAAATTGTAAAAGCAGGCACTGAGGTGGTTGAAATGGGAAAATTACCTCCGATAATTTAATCTCCACTAATTTTGCAACTTCGGCGGGAGGAGTTATATTCACAGTAAACACTAGGTCAGCACAGATAAATGCAACCGGTGCACCACGTAATGCAAGCTAGCATATTAGAATTATATAAAATAGGTACAGCGCTCATTAGCCTTAAGTTTGTTATGAACCGTTATAGTGTTAACAAGTAGTGGTAACTTCATAAACCAGTAGTTTTTAGTGAAATTGTGTACAAACCTATCCTGTGAATCTACAAAAATAAAAATTTGTTTAACTTCACCCAGGTGGTAAAGTTTAACTCATATATGAAAGATATAGATAATTTGGGGAACTACCGAATGATGATTCGGTAGGACTGATATATTCGTATCTCATGATTTTAACGATAAATTCGATAATTCCATGAACACCTGAGAACAGGAATGTTGAAAGAGGACACGAAAGTTTGGCTTTATGTACATCAGAAGTAACATAAATATATTTAACCACAGTGTTACGTAAGTACACCGTGTCGGGGGACCAACTACCAATTAGATTTACTGGAAGATTCCATAGACGTTTAGGGGACTTCCAGGAACACTTTCGATTGTCGCGGACTTGCTTTGAGGTAAGTAATTGTATAGGGATTTACATATTTCATGTTTGGCTGAATATAAGTCAAACTGTACAAAGATTTTCAAGTTTATTTAGTACCTATAAGTTCTGGAATGTTATTGATGTTATGGACATTAGCAAAAGTTTTAGAAGTGTGGGCGATCGGTTTTATTATGGAAAGGGTCATGGGTTCGCTTCCATCTGTAATAGGTACTATAACTTTATTGCAATAGTATTAATATATATTTAACGAGAATATGTGTTGCGTAGGTTATTTACATAGGACACGTATACCCATACTAGTATTACAAAATGATAACTCCTATTATAATAGATTCCTTGATTTTGCAGGTAACATGCAGGTTCTGCTCCGTGCAGGCTACACGTGCCGAAGAAAAAGGAATAAGAGAAAAAACTTTTATATTACATACTTAATTCACACATTGTTTCACATAATACGAGGGATGTCCGGTTACGTTTGCACGACACACCCACGTCGCTCCCATCAGGTTGAAACTTGCACGGATTTTAGATGTGCATATGTACTGCATAGATGGCTATTGTCATTGCCTTTGGTTCAGCACAACGGGTGCAGTGACAGCCGCACAATGTCAGTTCCGATCGAAACATACTGCAAGTTTGAAGTGCGAGCGGTCATTCGTTTTTTGCATGCCAATAATGAAACACCTACCGAAATTCATTAAAAAAGAATACTGAAGACTTACGGAGAAGGCGTTATGAGTCGAAAATAAGTTAGTGTTTGGTGTAAACAGTTCAGGAGTGGATGCACGGTGAAGGATGATCCTGAAGGTGTGCGAAAAAAAACATCAGCAACGAAAACGAATGAGAATCAATTAAAGGTCGATACGCTGATTCGACAAGGTCGTCGGTTGAAAATACGAGAAATTTCTCTATTGATCGGCATTCCTAAAAGCTCTGTCAGTAATCTGTGTCTGTATTAAGCCATCGAAGAGTCTCCGCGAGATGGTTACCAAAACTGTTTACCGACGTGCCTCGCTGGGAGAAGTGCCTTAACATTGGCGGCCATTATGTTGAAGAGTAGCTAACAGTTCACGCTTTTACTTAGCGTATGTTTGATTTCTATAAATAAAGCAGTCTGTCAAATGTACTATAGTAACCGGACATCCCTCGTAATTATAACACATTAAAAAGTATCGTAAATTATTAAAGAACCAAGTTAACACATTACTGAAAATTCCAATGTATGTCGGAAAACTTTGTAAGTGCAATCCCTTTTGGCACTGACTACATTGCAAAAAGTGGTAAAAATCTGCTAAAAAATCAGCAATGTTTTACAAGTTTCGAATTATTGGAGGAAAAAATAATAATTTTAAGTAAATCTATTTTAGGTAAGAATAAAATGTATTAAAAAACAAATTCCACTTATGGAAAGGTCAAGCCAGTATTCTTTTGGCACTTTGAATGATATCCTTATCATTCAAAAAATGTGCAAATGGTAAGACTAAATGAGAAGCGTTCATGCAAAACCAGACATCTCCACTTTTAATCAAATTTTAGTTCAGTTTTAGTAACGTTCTTAATCGTATCTCTCGCTTATAATGCTGAGAATCGTTTAAAATCAGTTCTATCCCATAGTAATGTGAGACTGAATATCCCATAGTAATGTGACAGTTGAGTCAAAACCAGACAGCTTCCAACGTCCTTGCAATCATTACACAAGATCTTTTAAGTGTAGTTCAGTAACCATTACGGACACCCCATGAAAATAGTGCAAGATCAGAAACTCTGTCACATGATATCAATCGATGACGCTAGAAGAAGGCGACCAAATACTAACGTTGCAGATGAGAAGAAAAAAGTATATCCAGTTTGCAGAAAATTAGAAACGAATCGTACCAATTTTAAAGATCATCCACGAAGGTGAGACTCCAAAAGAGAGAAATATTAGAGAATTTTAAAGAAATTTACGAGCATGTGAAAGTCATTACAATCGAAAGAAGTCATGCAGAGTTTATGTTTCAGGTGAACTAAATATTTCATTACTAAGAACATTGTACAACACACAAAACCCTGAATTAAACGCATCAATCTCAATGCTCAAAAGGCTCTTTTATAACGAATTCAACATTGGTTTCTCATCGCCTGCATCTGATGTTTGTGGTGCGAGCATTAACTGGAAAATGCCATTAAACAAAACGGTCACTGAAAACAAAAGTAAAGATTCATAAAGTTCGGGCAAATTATATTTTACTTCCCTGAATAACACTTTTTAAAAACAGGATATTTTATTTATTCCTAACTTAAAGCTAACA